>UCOJ01000170.1:0-170392 GCA_900474305.1 Cecidostiba fungosa | reverse complement strand
AGAGAGAGAGAGAGAGAGAGAGAGAGAGAGAGAGAGAGAGAGAGAGAGAGAGAGATAATTCCGAATGATGACTGATGAAATCTCGCCGGGAGTTTGAAAGTAAATTGAAATGCTAATTTAACGGCTCGTAACGGCCTCTCGGCTTGACGGGTCGAAGCAATTTTGAATGATTTTTACGTAGTAGTGACTTATTTCGCTCGACTTGGTTCATGATCGTTAGAAAGCACATTGTTCAAACTCGCATATATACACAGCACACCGGTTATCACATTTTTCAGAGAAAGTACAAACGAACTCGTGTGATTTCTTTTTTTTTATTCACTAAATCTGTCCCAGTAGTAGCAGCATCAGGCTTATCGCTTTATATTTGTATAAAGATGATAATGAAGCAGAAGTGCTGCGAAGAAGTGAAATCATTCATTACGCGATCGTTATCTGTTACGAAAATCCCGCGAGTGTCACGACTCCAGGGAAATTCCTATAACGCAGAAACTTTTTTCTTTTAATTATACTTTCGCTCGTAAATGATATACCTCTTCTACGATAAGAGTCTCACTGGATAAGCAATTTTTTTTTTCAAGATTCCCAAATCTCCACACACTACTGCAGCAACTCGACGACGCAGTCATAAAAACGAGCAAAGATTGCGCCTACACCCAGGGGCGTTTAAATTTTCGAGTCAATGTCGCTGCTGCTGCGCCCGGGAAAAGCGATAAGATAAAGAGACCGAGCTATCGCCCGAGAGCAAACTATTCAGCAGCAGTGTCGTCGTCTACGTGCCTTCGTCTGCGCTCAAACACACGTATATATAGTAGCGCTTCCGTTCGTTGTCTGCGTTTTTTTTTCTTCTCTCGTCAGAGAGCATCTGTGCAAGCATCTCTCGACAAAAGATTTCGTTGAAATTATGTATATGATGGGAGCTTGTTATTATGGCTGTTGGGTAGCTATGCGTGCTGATCGATTAGGGCGTTTGATTCATTGTGCTCAAGTTGCCGTGGATGGGAGAAAGTATGCGCAGTCTTGTGGAATCTAAGTGTGTATTCGAATTATGAGCAATGGAAGAATTTATTAAATGAAATATGTCTCTCGTGATTCCGTGCACATTTATTATTGGGTATAGTAAAAATTTGAAAAATTAATAAAGTATAAACGCTCTTATAAAATTTTCTATTACTTCAATGACTTGCAACCTATACTCTCACCGAAGCACTTGAAACGTATTTCAAAATAATTTAACCAACTGTACAGATCGATCCGTTTATCCTCATCAAGAAATACTCCACAAAGGTTTTTCCACAGAAACAATCGATTCTCTTAAGTACACGCACTTACAGAGTCACTGTACACATCAGTCGGCCGCATGAATTCCCGATGGTCCTCTGTCTTTATATCCTCACGTCGTCGGCGACAACGACACTTAATTAAAGCGAGTGCGATCGCGTGACCGGAAGTACCCCAGTCTTGTATACCTCGGAAGAAGGTGAAAAAAGTGCGGCGACGACCGTTGCTGCGGGCTTTCGCGCGCTTTTTTATGAACACTCTCGCCGCGCTGTGTGTACATGTGTACCAGCTGCTGTGTATAGAGATAAAGTGCACTTTTAATCTGCCGACGTGCTGTCGCATCCTAAGTAAGGTGTTGAGAGACAAGTTGTTGTTTGTTTTTTTTTTTCTATAAAATTTGTTATTCGTCTAACTTCATCAAAGAATTATTTTGATGACGTACTTAATAATTTAACAAAGAGACTTATTTTCACTCGACTAACCTTTCACGAGTAATATATAGCTCCGGGGTGCTTATCCAGTTGATCCTATGTGATAGCTGCTCGCAAAGCTTAAGAGTGAAAAATGCGCATTCAAGTCCCTAATTCGATCCGAGACGTAAGGCTACTTATTTAATTGAAGTGGGGATTAAGATTAAGAAGAAGTCCAGCGCGGATCGAAGAGGAAGGAAGCCAGCCGTCGTCGTCGTCGGCGAACCATACTCTTGCCACCAGTGAGTCACTTTATTATTATTTTTTTTTATGAAGGTCGGTATTACTGGTCGTATGCAAAACCAACGAAAATAATTAATATCTCGAGACCTTCGGACCAAATATGGTAGAGTGTAGTGATTGACCCTCCGATTTTGCAGGGTTAACGAGAATCGTGAATTATTTTATGTGTATAAGGTTGAATTTTTCAGTATGCCTTTCGATACACTTTATTAATTACATTGCTTTGAAAAAATTCTTACGTAACGATATAGACATTGTAATTCAAGACGATGAATTATACGCCAATACCGCAGATTTAGAGAGGTAAATATTTATTTTTAGAATCGACAAAGAGCAAAGTTGACACAATGCACGTATTTCATGCTCGCGCTGCGCTGCACTTGTCACCTACTTTTAGCTCGGCGCGTCATGAAAGAAAAACGCCGAGTGTCACACGTTGCATTTTTTTTCTTCATCCTCGCAAGAATTTCATTGCCTCGACAAAAGTCCAGATTCGTATCTGATATAAAGTAGAGCTGCTTGATTTTGTTTCGCGGAAAGTATCCGAATGGGATCATCACCGTTATTTATCAAAAAGAGCACATGTTAAAAATTCGATAAAAAACCTTAATCCCTCGCGAAAAAGTGAGCCCTCAAAAAAAAACCCTGCAACAATAAACAAGCCGGCCCTCGCGCAACACTTACAGCCCGTCGTATAATTAGTCGTCGCTATGCAGAGGGGAACAAAGGACTCTCGACGAGCTGCATATAACCACCCCGACGTCACGAACGGCTAGATTGCATCCCCCCAAAAACCCCATGCGCTACGCACTTTTTGTTCATCCTAACTCTTGTTCTTCCCGAAGCTACTGCTGCTGCAGTATATAATATGTATATATACACACAGAAGTTTCGCGAGAGATGCTATCGATTGCTCCATTCTCGGTTCCCCTTCCGAATCAATCAGCATAGCATCTCTTTCGCACTGTCTTTCCGTGAGATGTCGCCGGGTATAATAGCCGGCGCTGTTATACTCCATCGATCCTCGCGATATTGTTTTATCTCGCGCGGATGTGCCGAGAATTAGTTTTGATTAATATGCGCGGATATTGATCGCGAGAGGCTTTATCTATGCCATAGATTGAGCTCTATTGTGTATTAGGGAAAGATAAACTTATCAAAGACAGTAATCAGGGTCCCCGATAATGACCTTCGAACGAAATCTCGGATCGACGTCGAAATCGCGCGGTGACGATGATTATCCGTGTGCAGTAGTGTAATTGAAGTTCTCCTTTGAAAGCACTTTATTAGCAAGAGACGCGCGTAGTAAAATAATGGAGGTAAAAAGTGAAGTATTTACGAGTATTCGCCGCTGCTTATCAATATTCATTCGCGGACTTGATGGGCGCAGCGTATTAGACACACGTCATAGCTATAAATACGGATATATAATCTAAAAAAACAACGACGTGCGATATACCTGTCCTTTTGTCACTAATATATAATGTACGCGCACTTGGAACCTCGAATTCCCGGGCATTTCGCAACATATATATGTATATGTATATCCTATATAACAAACCCATGCTCCTCGGAATCAGGTCAGCCCGTCCGAGAATAATCACTCTCCAGCCGAATGATTCGAGCGTATTATATAGCAGAAGTATAGTATGAAAAAGCTCGCGCGCGAGCTGGAGAAAAACGGGAGGCTATATAGCATGGCCGGGGAATCGACCGACTTTTCCCCGCGAACGCTCCCGATCTCTCCCCCGTCCAGTATATATACACGCACACACAACCATCCCGTAGGGATCACTACAATGCTTGTATATGTGTGAACAAAAGAAGCAGCGCGTGGCTCGATTTCTGTATATTACATACCGCAAAAAGAGCGACTAAGTAATACATGCAAGGTGTACGTGTATACAGTGTGTAGATTTATATGCTTAGCTCGTGCCAGCATAGAAAAGAGACTTTTGAAAATCTGCCAGGGAGAGAAAGAAAATCGGAGCAGCAGCAGCAGTCGATGAATGGGAGTGTATATAAAATATAATACGTCAGAAGGGCCGCCTGTGATACGATAACGCAGCCCGCGGGAGAAACCGTTTTATGTAATCCGAGCCTCGTGTGTAATCGGCTGTGGCGCGCATATTTTCTCTCTCTCTCTCTCTCTCCTCTCTCCATCAAGTACCTATCTCTCTTATATACTGTATCAAGAGCCGGCTCCGACTTTCGCTCTCTTTCTCCCGGCCCAGTTATATAGATGACACACGAGCGTCTATCTCGCTCTTGTTCTGGCTTATATACTCGGGAACAATCTCGAAGGCAGTATACTCACGTTTTCGGAAGGATCCGAGGTTCAGCAGCTTGATTCGCTGTGCAGAGCAGATAACGCAGCAGCAACTACTCGATGATGATCTTCCGGCGCTATACACTGCTCTCTCTCTCTCTCTCTCTCTCTCTCCTGCGTTATCCTTTTTGGCGCTGCACTCTGAAAACTCGCGCGCGACTCGACACAACTCAGCTGCTCTGAGAGTTTACGTATACTTACTTACACACGCGCACTTGATTTTCGCAACGCGAGTCTAACCGAGAGCGAGGAAACGAGTACAAAAGCTGACTCGTCGTTCTCGCGGCTCGATGATCGGACGAGCGATCAGTTGTCGTAAACACTGGGCGCCATGCTGCTCGCGGAACACGGCACCTGTCAATAGGTTGACCCGCCGCAACGCTGTCGACACCTGGTGGATTGCATGAGGAAGCTCAGATCGATGAGAGACGGGAAGCTGGCGACATCTCGCGGTGCCTGCTATACTGTACGATAAACGGTGGTTGGTAAGTTAGGAACCGAGTGCGAGAAGTTACCTACGAATGTGTGGGTATATGATGATTTATCTGTGGAGCTTACCGGGCCCCAGTTATATTGGACCCCGCGATGGAGATTGAGTTATAAACAATTTGGAAAATATAACGAAGTGTCAACAGCCATACTACGCTGAAATCACCGGTTCTCGTCCGATCACCGAAGTTAAGCAGCGTTAGGCGCGGTTAGTACTTGGATGGGTGACCGCTTGGGAACCCCGCGTGCCGTTGACATCCATTTTTTTAAATTTTAATTTATTATTTTTAGTACTAGAGGTAACAATTATGGTAGGTATGTAGTTTGAAGGACAACATTTGTTCGATTTATACGGGTGAAGAATGATTTATTTTCAAGCAAGCGGATGATATAAAATATAAGTTTATTAATATTACAAAAATGAGCGTGTACACAATATATTAGTCTTACACTGAAACGATGCTCATCGTATATTAGATATGTCGGGTTGTTGACAATAAATTAACGATATATGAGATGAGAGATAGGATTATTATCTTTTCATAAAAAGTACAAACATTACAAATAATATGTATATAATTAATAATAATAATAATCATAATCAAGGTTTTCATAATGAACACACATCACAATATGTTGTAAGGTCAAAATAATAATGTATGATTAGGATTGATCCATTCCTTCGTATATAATTATATAATAGAAAAAAAATAACAGTAATGACATTGGGTGCTTTCATATAAAAATCTACAATAAATAATTAATCGTATACACCGCTACACATTGATTAAAGCGCTAAATGGGCGACCAAAAATTATATCAGCCGCGCGCTTGCGCTCTCGTGTATAAATTTCGCATTATATCTTGGCACTTCGTGATTGTCCATCGTCGCACGATGCCATGTCATCGATGGTCTCTACAATTTTGTCCGCAGTTCTCGAATATTTATATAAATTAAATTATACAATACATCATATACGTAAAATAAATAAAAAAAAAAAACGATAATATCCAACATCGCAAGCTCCTCGACGGATTTCATATTTTCTCCCCATCACGCGCCAATACAAATGTCAGACTTTATAACGACCGCCTCGGAGCCGCGAAGCTCGAAATTTTCTTTATATAATTTAAAGCGTCGAATTTTCTTTGAAAAAAAAAATTCGCAATTGGCAGTCCTAATAAAGTTTCTTCTTTTTTCTCGCTAATCTATGTAGGTATCCCCCTCTCAGATCAGTAGAGATAATTCTTGGGCTCCTCGGTAGGCTGTCCGCAGAGTCCGTGGTACTTCTTGGTCACGTGGTTTCGCGTGCGACAGTTCTCGATCTCGAGGAAGCACTCGTTGCTGTAGGTCATACCATCGGTACCACAGACCGGATCGTAGTACGGAGGGCAGATCTTCTGGCAGCCCCGGAACATGAAGCCCTGCACGCACCGCTTCATCGGAACGACGTACACGTGTTTGCTGCCGAGTCGAGAACGCAATTTGTGCATTTTTTTCTTTTGCCCTTATATTATCAATTACAGCTAATTATATATGAATTACACGCTCGTTAGGCGGCGGCTGCGCCGAGATTCTCTTTGAGATAGCGATGGTATAATTTTATAATTATTATATAGAGAGAGAAAGAGAGGAAAAAAGCTCACCCGCAGTTGTCCCTCTTCATCTCGCACTCGTTTCTGTAGAGTTTGTTGTCGGAGCCACAGACGAACTGTCTCTCGCCGCTGCAGATCTGGTTACAGAGTGCAGTGGTGCGACAGTGTTGAGCCGGTACCTGGACCACTCGCTGGCCGCACGTCTCCTTCTGGAGCTGACACAGCGACCTGCAAACGAACGAATTTCCCATGAGAGAAGGCTCGAAAGAGCAATACTTGGAGAATGTAACGAGTCATCGCGAGTTTATTTATAGTGCGCAATTGTACAAGGGCCTACTTATATACATCGCGCATCGTCGCTGCTAATTAAGTGAGCACGTTATGGCATGCATTTTATACATATATACGAACCGATAGACGTTGCCATCGCTGCCACAAACTGGTTCCTCGGGCACGTCGTTGCAGTCCTCCGGGCAGTGTTCGGTCTCCTTCAAGGTCGTGCACTCGCCCACGTGAGCCAGCTGGATGCCTTTCCTGAAAAGCAAAACGAACGGAAGTGAGCTGTTTTACTCGTGTGGGAGTGTATAAATGCGCGCGGAATAGACTGCTTCCTTGGGGATATGTATAATATGAGAGACTATGTGTGTGTATATGTACTCAAGACGGCGATAATACAGCAGCAGCAGCAACTGCGGTTTGTTGCACTGCCAGGAATGCAGGGGATGACTCGGCTCGTCTGTTACTACTTATAGGTATCGACAATTTTTCTTTTGTGCGTAAACAGGTTATACATACGCGATAAATCGAAATTGCAGATCGGCTAGTTTTCGGAAAGATAAGCATTCCTGTATATTTACGCGAGTCCGTTAAGTAAATAGGATTATGACATGGTGATGCATGAATAAGGAAGCGCCGATAAGAGAGTATTATGGATGTGTATATATATAATATATCAGCCAAATGCAGACTTACATGCAAATCGCGACATTCAGGTGACACTGGTTCGGATAGGTGTTGGCATCGCTGCCGCAAACTGGATCTACATCGGTGCCGCAGTGTTGCTGCTGCTTTACGCACTTGGACAGACGGTTTCGACACTTTTCAAAGTCCACAGCTGTCACCTTTCTCCTCGTGTTTCTGCAGCAGAGAGTAATCCATTTTATATTATATAGAATCATACGTATACAATTTACAAGCGCTTATATAACGGATCCTTCAGCCAAACTCACCCGCAATTAAGCATTTGCATTTCGCACTCGTTTCGGTAAATACTTCCGTCGGAGCCGCAAACTGCAACTTCCGCTTCGTTCTTGCAGTCCAGAGGACAAGCTGTGGCTGCGCTACCGGAAGTCCTTTCGCGCGACACGCAAAAGGACATCGGTACCTCGAACACGTGCTTCCTGCAAGAGAATACAATTTTTTTTTTCTGATGCTTGATTGTATTTCTTTGGGCATCTAATTGTTTACACCGTTATATTACTGCAGTTTAATTTAAAATTCTATCCGAATGTAAAAGTATTAGAGAGGAAAAAATTCTACTACTGCAGGATAAAAAGTTTTGCAGTATAGCAACAAGCACAAAAAAAGGGTCAGAGTTCACCGCAGCAGCAGCAGCAGAACATACCCGCAGTTCTTCGCTCGCATTTTGCAGGTGTTCGCGTAGAGGATGCCGTCGCTTCCACAGGCAGGCTTGGCTCCTCGCCAACAGGACTCCCGGCAGTGTCTCGTCGTCTGGCAGTGCTTCTTGTTCGTCCTCACCACGCCCTGCCTGAAATTTCGCCAAAATTTATACAATTCATCCCACATGTGTATTGGCAACGGCTTTTTCAAAAAATATAGAATTCAGTTTAATTAACGTGTCGTAAAGCTTGTAAGAGAGATTTCAATTACCAAGAAGTAGGCAACGAATAAAACGTAGGTATATATAAATTTTGCCAGCGAGTACCGCTTCGCCTTATACATAACAGCTGTGCCAACGACTAATAAATTTCCAACAGCAACTCACCCACAGGTCAGCAGTTTCATCTGACAGGTTGACTTGTACACGTTGCCGTCACTGCCACAGACAGGTCCATCGAGAGGAGCAAAGTCACAGGAGACGGGACAGTTCTCCCGATGGGCCGAGATGTTGTTACAAGGTCCGAGATGGGAAAGCTCGATGCCTACCCGGCATATCTCCACCCTGAGCATACACTTGTTGAGGTATGTGCGACCATCGGTACCGCATACAGGATCCTGGTCACCAGGACAACGATGCTCGCATTTGCTACCAGAGGATCTCAGACATGACGTCTTCTCCGTCGCTACGCTTACGCCTGTGAAAAAAATCATATGTAGTCTCGGTTATATTATAAGAGAACTTCCTTCGCGGAACTGCGCTGATGATAATGGCGCAATTAGACTTTTTGCCGGAGAGCTGCGGCAGTACATTCTTAATTAAGATGCCGCGAGGCGTTTTTGCTGCTCTGATGACAATAATGCACCGGCCGAGTAATGATACGTGTCGTTTGAGTTTATGTAGACGGTGAGATTTTAGATTTATCGCTGGATAAATTGTTACTGGTATATATATTTACGTCCCGTAAACTATCCTCGGAGTCATTAGCATAATATCAGATATACACTAATACTTTACACTAATACGAGAGTTGTGTACTGTATTCAAAATTTTACTCCCGAAAAACTAATTAATCAAATTAGCTAATGCAGACTAATTGAAGGCAAAGAGTAAGATGACTCAATGCATTCGCAGCTGCTTTTCAACTCCATACATATAATACACGCGTTCTTTCACTTCCACTATTTCCCGCATCTCCTTTCAGCTCTCACTCTTGGCGTTACACTTTTGAATAAGCCTCGGCTTAATGTAGATATATACACGCATGCGTACTCACCTTTACCACAGGTCTTCTTCCGCATTTCACACGAGGACGCGTAAATGACACCATCGCTGCCGCATACCGGTTCGCCGCTCGTCGGACAAATGCGCGGACACGAGCTGCTCGCGTATTCTGAAACAGAGAAGAAAAAACATATATGTATTTTTTTTATTATTTTATAGAACACAATAAAAGTGTACACCTATACAGCTGCGAACAGTTAGGATCATTAGAGTCTCGGCTAATTAAACTTGAACGTGCGCTCGGCGGGAAATTAACATCGTTTTGTCACGAAATACAGGATATCGCGTGACCGCTGCTCCTTATTGCACTGGATACGTGAGATTTTCCGCAATATTTTTCTGCTGCATCACCGAGTCGTGATCGAACTGTTACAATAAACTAACTGTTACACACACTATACAAAGAGCCATTACACATCAGTAGAGACTAAATCTTTGAATAATCCCGCCAAAAATCTCGAAACGGAGCACACCCAACTAATAATCACCAAGGGCTCATTGTCAGGAGAGAAAGAGTGGAAGAATTCCCATAGCGAAGCTCACAGCTCTCGTTTACGCGGTTCGCCTGTGTGTCGAAACTACATTATAATCACTTCCGGCTGACCGGCTGCACTGTATATATGTGTGTGTATATATATACTACAAGCTATATAGCCTTAGCGCGGTAGCGGTATAAAGAAGCTCGCGTCTCGGTCCAGCGAGTCTTAGCTCGGGTCAACAGCACTTTGAATTTAGCATCAGTTGCTTCCGCGCGCATAATAAATAACGAATAATAAAATCGGAGAGTATGTGTGTGCTGTGTCTATATATACAGCTACATAGCCCGCCGCTGCGCGGAATTAATCAGGGATGTTCTCTCGTGTGCGTGGGTGAATCACCGGTAACAGAGACCTATACGAAGGTGATCGTTGAGATAATAAGAGACTATCTATATAAGTTACCGGGTAAAGCTATATTTTCAGTGTACAAAAAATTCAATTTAAGGAAAGAAAAAATTGCAGGGTAGATGAAAATGAAAAAAAAGCATCCTTTATATCGGGAGACTCGTTTTTGTATAGCATTACTCGGCACTAACTCAGCAGTGCTCTCGAGTGCATCGCGCAAGGGAAGCGAAGAAGAAGAAGAGGAGGAGGAGGAAGACTGTATAGGAAGGAGGTGTTCGTCACTCCCACGGACTTCATTTAAGTGAATCAATTATGCCAACGAGCGCTGCTGCACCGAACAATGCAAATCGAATTATATGCCCGTGGATAACATATATATACATCTTCCCCACATGCATTCCTCTATATACATGCGGGTCGTCGAACCAATCGACGATTTTTTTTTCAACACATGGAATAGTGCAAAGATTTTTTTTTATCGGAACTGCAGGCTTTTGTTGCAGCCAGAAGCTTCTGATGAATGGATCGTTCGAAATTGAGTTTCATCGAGTTCGGCGTCAAACAAAGAGACGAAATAATGGGAATGTGTCCAGACAATGCCATGTGGATTTTTCTATTTTGCATGCTAAATTTCCCTCTCGTCGCTTTGTTCCTATTATATCAAACATCAGCCGCACAGGAAATTGGCTCGAACTATCGTGAATAATATCTGTAAACGCGCTTAAAAGAAAAAGCTGCGATATAATAATGACAGTTCCAAAAAGTAGCAGGATTAAGCCTCTCTTCTCGACACATCGTCTCGTGGTCGCTATCGGCTCCGCAGCATCTGGTTATTCCCCGTATACAGCGTATATAGCTATGTATCCCGCTATACGGGTACCGTAGTGGCTACTACTATATATACCGCCACCGCTGTGAGCGCTAGCATGATTTATGCTCGTTATCGCGCGCGAGCACCGCACGTGACAACTCTCATCGTCCAATTATCGTAATTGAAGCGAATTATGACGATCGCTCTGATCGAATCTTCGCTCTTTAATAAAGTCTTTATGGTGTATCTAGAGGCTATATATACGACGCGGCTATATTGAAGTTCGATGCGCGAGTGATACTATAGTATACAATGGATATTAGCTTCTCTAGAATATATAAATTTGAAATCTATCGAGTGCAGGAATTTGCTCGTAAATTCTTCCTGCGCACTACCGCCTGCGGCTAAGTGGACTACTGGGACGAAAAACTACCTCCCAGAGATTCTCTCTCGCGTTAACTTTTTTCATCGCGATTTTCTTATACATAGATATCTCTGCTGCTTCTTCTTCTTCTTCTTCTTGGTTTAACGCGCGACTGACTCTTCCGCGCGGCCGTTCCACATTTATTTGTTTCTATCTATGGCTCTCGCTCTTTCTCTTACTTCTAATTGTCCCTTTTTATATACGCTCGAGCTTCTGTGTTACGACGATAAGCTTAACGGCTGCGATTCGACGTTACATATAGGTATCCGTTAGGCCAAAGAAATTTCATCCAGCGATGCGACATGACAGTTGCCGTGATATCGAAGCTCACGTAAACCGGCGCTTTTTTTTTGTTTCTTGGTTGTGGACATGGATTCCCACGAGATTGATGTGACCGTCTTTTTTTATATATACAGGCTACTTGTATATTTATCGAATGATATGATAGTATATAGTACAGGTGTGTGCATTAGACGAATGCAGTTTTTCGAGTTTACAGTTACACGTGTCGTCGCAATTATTCACAAATCTATTTTGTGCGTATAGATATACACAATAAAAGTAGCCATCAATTAAGCCTTCGAAACCGCAGAAAAAATCATAGTAGCCGTCAAACTTTAATCACAACTCTTCCGACATGCTAATTACGCGTTATTAATTAAAAGCCGTTGCAGTCCATCCAAATCTATAAACAAAAAAAGAGTATTTCGGGATCGACCTATAAACGTACGAGAGAATACAGTTAGTCCATAATTTACGGTTCCTATACACACACACACACACACACACACATCACAGACCGTCGGGATTTATTGCCTACCGTTCGCGCTTCGGCTGTATAAGATACACGTGAAACCTGACGAATTCGCGCGCTCGTCTCTAGGAATTCCAATCGCGAGCATCACAAACGGCGCATCGTATCTGGCGGGAATATCAATGATCTCTTCTCTTATACATATATCTGGAGCGTTTTTTCTTTCTAGCTTTTCGGTGTGTATAACCGTTTCTAGGTATAATGTACAGCGATTACTCATTTATCTCGCAGACGCAGCTGCAGAGCGAGATTATATTGTATGTACGTGTAAGAAGAAATTGTTAAATATTTAACAGCCGTGAGTTAGAGAATCACTGTTAGAGAGAAAGCACAGAGGCCGTAAATCGAAATACGACAACAACGAGGAGGACGACTCAATTGCGATTCTTTGAGGCGCAAAAACTAGTTATATGTATTTTGTCTGAAAACAGTCGAGGCTCGATCTTTCGAATCAACGAGCGTAAATCAGTTATCCTAACAAGGAATCGCTCGAGTGTAATTGCAGAGAGAGACAGGAGCGCAAAGGCAAACACTAGCCGGACTTGACGGATTATCGACAGGCCAGATGCTTGCGCTATCCATTAAGCGCTCGTTTGCTCTTCCTTCTCCTGCTCCTCTATATATACGATTGTGTGCAGCTGAGCGAAGGGCCGGCGGGGCACATATTGATCCAGTGCACTTTTCACGAGCATTACAGCAGCGATGAAAGCTGCTGCTGCTGCTGCTGCTGCTGCACGTTTGTTGACATTGCACGTCACTACTGAGATTCTGACGCGTGTTTTCGTCGGAAGGTATACACGTAGCTCGGTAATATAAGGATAAATCTAATTTTGATTTATACAAGGGGTCCGCGTTGTAAGTACCGCAAGCGCTTGATTTCTCGGCACTGCTCTATATATATCTAAATCGAATCGCGCAAATAATCAAATTACAACGTATAATTCGCTCCTCTGCCAAACCTGTTTCTAGAAGAAAAAAGAAAACATCGCTCTCGCGAAAACTACTCAGGATATGCAGGAGTCAGCTGAGCCGCGCCTTCGCGTTCGAGGAAGCAAAAGTAATCGGGCGACTGTATATGTATATGTATATATATAGTAAAGAGAGAAAGCCCATGTACAGTTGTGGAGCGACGAGTAGAGGCGCCGCGATAACGAGCTTTACTCGTGTAGCAAAGAGTCTTATTAGACGTATCGGTTTCACGTTGCACTTTCACGTCGAGTTGAAAAATTCAAATCTGCTCGCGCATGCGAGCCTATATAGCAGCGCATCTCGGAGATACACACATGCGATGACCTCGACCTCGACCTCACCTCCATACCTACTTACCCAGAGCTACGGGGCATCAGACTCTCACCCGCACGAGATGATGCATAGTATATAAGTATACCTTTTTTAACGCGACGTATATACGAGTACGCGCTGTTATATGTGCTTACGCGCTTTACTATATAATATAGGCAGCTGTCGTCGTGGATTTGTTTATCGGCGATTTGTGTCGAGAGCCTTTCAACGCTGAGTTTTACTTGCGCGTATGCTTATTTTCTCTCGTTGCTAATGCAGAATTTACGAGCTTTTTAAGTATACAGAACGTCTGCATTGAATATATATATATATAATTTCTTGGAGTTTCAAGTCAGCTCAGAAGCGCTATATCAGGAGGATTACACGGTAGCTTCTTATATACGCGCGTCATATATATTATACACGTTTCGCCTTCTTTCACGTTCTCGTAATAAAGAGGGATAAACGCGCGGCAGTCGTTCAATTTCACGCGCGCGTTTCACTGATGAGTCTCTCTCTCTCTCACACACTGGCTTCCTGTCGGCCCTTTTTTCCCTCCTTTCGACCTTTACTTAGTCGGCTTTACTCTTCGCTTTTATCCAGACTTATATCGCCGATGTCTGGAAAGTGCCGATTTTATTTTCTCGCTGTATATTCATTATACAAAATATAACTCTCTCGCGAGAGAAAGAGGATTGAATTCATCGCGCTTATATTAAAGGAGAGCAACAATCATATACATTATAAAACCTGGGCTGAAAAATGCGCAAACTAGAAATCTGTCGATTGGAGAGAAATCGTATAAAAAGCGCGAGATATGGTTAACGATCGATCGCGGTCGTATCGTTTTATTATTCTTTTCCGCGGAAAAACTCGGACACGCGTGTCGGCCTTGAAAGTAAACACCATCGATGTTCTGTTATGTTATTATAGAGGAGTATATAATAAAGGAGAAATCGCGAGCGATTTATACTTTGGAGAGAAGCATATATATCTATATAGATTACCCGAAGACTCGTAAAGTTCTAATGTCTCAAAGTAGCCAACGTGTTGATAAGAGGTTGCGCGAGATGATTGCCAGTATATAGACTGCAGCATCAGGCGGAACTTGACGAGATGCCGATGAAAAGACTTGATGATTGATGCTTTCTCGCTCACCGGAATCTATACTGAGCTACTATTGCTTTATATACTTTTGTACCGGTTTTTTTTCCCCTCGCCGCACATCATGCGATTATATTTGGATATATAGGTTCATTGCTCGCAATGATGAAGAAAGAGATTCTTGCAAAAATGAATAAAGTCATACTTCAACGTTGTGTGACGTGCGCGCACGTGTGTGTTATAGAGCGGCTTCGGCCGGAACGTGACAGGATTTACAAACTTCTGGAACTTCGTCATCGTTATATATTATATACTCGTTTTACAAGGATTTTGTGCGCGAGCGGAAAGTCGTCGTTTCTGCAAAGTGCATAACCTTATAATACGCTTGTTATACACGTTCTTAGGCGAATGTCAAGTTCATAGGAGGATGTAACTTGTGTATGTTATATACTTTCTAAACGTCGATCGATTTAGAAGCAGTTGTCAGTTTTAGTGGGTATAAAATCGTTCGGTCGGAATTTTCAAATAAGAGGATTATGTACTTTCATTTTTAAGAGATATATTATATTTACGACTCGACGGTCATCTGACGTTCAGTGAAGGTTTAGAAACTCGTAATATTTTCCAGTCTACTTAGCCGCGCGATTATGGCTGATCGGTCTCTCTCTCTCTCTCTCTGTCTCTTATACACGTGGAAATAACCATCATCATCCGATCCGAGTCGTCCTACATTCGAAAAATACTTTCTTGAAAAGTGAGCTATAACAATCTCTACTCTCTTTTTACACAAAAATCACTCGAGATCTATATTATCCATACGAACGAAATCTGCACAAGCTATTCCCTCCCAATAAAATCGGCGACACACCTCGTGTATACCGCGAAGACTCGCGTAAAACAAAGAAGCTATGCTTGTGAAGAGTAAAAAAGGGCGCAGTGTCTACTTAAAATTCAGCGTGACCATCATCCTCACTGGGTCTCGAGGTCAGCGAAGTAAGTCACCGGCGCGATATCGACGCGATTACGTTATATATACACACAGACACACACTCGATGGCATGAGAAAACGCACGTGTGTTTTTTCGGAAGGTTTGCGGAATATCTTCACACATCATTTGACCGATTACCATACAGATTGAATGTCAAATTCGAAAGTCTATAAGTATGTATATATAAATCAAACGTCAATCAGCATCAGCACTTGGATCGAGAGTGATAATATCCCTAAGGTATAGGTAGGTATATAAAACCACATCGGCAACGTTTTGCCACCTGCGGTTAGCATAACACGTTCCACACGCACCACATAAGTATATATAAGTTGGTCACAGATGAATCGGCTGGCGGGAATCCTTTCAATATTCAACGAGAGCTGCGCCGCGACACAGCACTAATTACCTCAAACTAACCGCCTTCCTCGAAAACGCGCGCGACGTTTGCGGTGATTGGCTGGAGTCGTTTATATATTATGTGCTGTTTCTTTCCTTTTTTTTATTTGGGAAGTGGGCGTCTTAAGTGCGTGTAATTGAGGAAACGTTTAGCTGCGGCTTGGCGAGAAAAAATAAACGACGATGGGACAGCTTGGTATTTCGTGGTGATTGAAATATTTCTATATAGCTGACGGGATATAGATAATTAATTTTGTTTACATATTGAATTGAAATTTTTTTCTCTCTCGCAAACTACCGTTATCCCGATCCGGCTATAATCAATCGCAGTTAAAATATGCTCGGCAGCGCGCGAAACCGTGTCTTTGTATACCCACGTGAAGCGCTGTTACGGATAATTGCTCTATTCAGGTCTCGGGCGTGTGCTTCTCGCTCTGCGCCTCGACTAATTAAGCAATTGTCGAGGATTTTCTCTCGGCTGACATGGTTTAGAGAGCGACTTACTTCTGTTTCTTTTTTCCTCTTTTTCTCTTGTATAGTATAGCTATAGAGCGCCGGTCACTGCCAAGGTTGCAGTAGCCGTCTATACAGAGCGACGTGTCGATCGCGGCGAGAATATTCATTAGAGGCGTCGATTAATTGCTGGAAATCGACACCTCGATCGACTTCGTTTAAAGGAAAAATTAGCACGATTTATGAGACGATTACTCGCGTATATGTGGATATGACGTAAATTAGCCTGGTGAATGATTCTTAAGCTGTGCAATCATCGACGCGAGGATATAATGAAACTTGAGCTCTCGGAAAGGTTCATAAAGACGTTCGAGTGACGAAGCAGTTTGCTTTGAAAATCCCGATGACCTGCATGTATATGTATATAGATATACCTATACAGCTTATTGAAAGAGCCGGGGGTTTCGCTTTCCTTCCGTGTCTTCCCGTCAAAGAAAGTGCTCGCGAGTGCTTCTATCATCGCCATCTGAATATATCATTGCCTGTATATGATTTCGCACAATGAGACACTTTCATTTGCCCTCACACAATGCACGTGCGCGATGCGATCGTTTGTATCGACAATTTGCGCCTGTGAGAACAGGAACGTGTTATATATATATATGTCCTGTGTTTGCTCTGACACAGTTTACGCGGTGTATATATATATATATTAAAGGAAACCAAGCAATTACACGGGATATAATCGATCGACGACTTATTTATATATACACTCGTTGCACGAATCGGTGATCGGAAAACAATGCCGATCCATCATTATATACACGACAAAGAAAACAGGATCAGTGGATCATCCGTCACGGGCCATCGGACAGCGATTTCGAGGGAAGATAGAGTAAGTAGAGGATGTCTCGAGGCGCAAAAGACTTGTATATAATACTTAACGGACGACTTTTCTTGCGCTCGACCATCGGAGTCTGATGTCTCGACGTTTATGGCACCGTGTGACTACAGGCGAGAAACAATTACTCGACGTTCAATGAATTAAGTGGAAAAACAGTATACAGGTATATGTCGAGACATTATTAACAAAAAGAAAGCAAAAGTGAACGACGGAATAAACATATTACTGCGCACATATATAAGTATACAGATAATTGAATAACTGAAAACGCAATTGCACCGCCAGGAAATGAAATGTGAAAAACACGCGGCGAGCATAGAGCGAAAGACTTTATTCTGATAAGAATTCAGAGCGTTGATTGGACAATGACTCGCGCTAATAGGGTAATTGCTTATTTGCACAGTGTGTGAATCATTCAAAGGAGAGTATATGTATATATATACGTGACAACACACAGCGTTATTGGGTTACAAGCGTTAATCCACACAACGAAATAAGACGCTTTTCGAATAAATAAAACAGCAAGATCTGCAATTTTCAGCGCAACACACATGATGGATGATTTATACATAGGCGCGAGGCTTAATTTTCCATCGCAGGCGATTCGTGATTTATACGCAGTCGATCCATCTTTATTAACCATAGAGGGAAACCAGTTCCTGCTAGTTTGCATCTATGCGAAAATATATGCACTCTCTCTTGCGCACAAAGCCTGTATAAATCAATGAGTTGCTTTATGGGTATATTCGAATGACATAATAAAGACGGTTCTGCTCGTTTTTACGCGCGCGGCGTTTGATTAATTTACGGCGCTATCCGAATGTAAATCGTCCACGCGCGCGCGCGTGCATGAATCGTTATAATATAGTGTTATATGGAAACTGTTTCGCGCGATAGCATCAGTATATGGTTCTGCTCACCTGAGCCTGAATCGTTTTCTCGTATATTAAATGCTAATCTCTCGATTACATCGCGTGCAGTCGTGTGTGTATTTATATATAAATATATTTATATAATCGAACGGTCTTTGTGTGATCGAGTGTGCGACTAATATAGACTGTTGATCAGCGCACAGGAAGAAAGATTCAAATTTCCCGCGTAAACTCTAAAACACACATACATATAGGATGATAAATGTCCTTTGAGAGAGAGAGAGAGAGAGAGTGGGTACATACATATAACATACGTGTCCGATCTCTGTATTTTTTAGCCCGCGAACGGGACATCTATTCGCGAGTTAAAGGAGAGAAACTCTGGTAGAGCGGTCGCGCATGAGTGCATTACCCGATTCATCTGGTGACGCGCGATGAATAATTTACAATTTCCAAGTCGCGTGCATGCAGATAGTACAGACTTACCCACATATGTATATATACACACACACACGCGGGCGGCAGAGAACTATTTTGATACTATCTGGCAGAACGGCCTAGGCTCTTCTTCTCTCGCTATAGAGTGTTTGCGTGCATCTCAGTCTCTGATGCTACAACTACTGCTGCTGCCGCTGCTCGTTTTTATAGGCTCTCTATCTCTCGTGATGTTTCTCTTTCTTAGCCGCGTATGTTTCGCTATCTAGACTCGTATTCATTTCTCTTCTCCCGCAAGCCTCTCGCCTGGATTATTATATGTATAATGCCAGATTAGAAGCTCCGGCATATTTCAGTAGGATTTTATATACAAAGAAGTAAGCAATATAACACGGCAGTTTTAGCATAGATGAAAAAGTGTGTCCACTATATACCGGTGGAGGAAAACAAGCGGTCAGTTCAAAAAACTGTTTTGTTTTATAGGATACGGCTTGGCGCTATATACTACTTACGACTGATTCCGCATTGCTCACACACTCGTACGGCGTCAGGGTGGCAGGTCTTTTTTCTCCGTGTAAGTATAGCTATATCGTTATATACCGTGTGTGACTAGTGTATAATACACTGCAGCTGACCGTTCGTTCGGCTTCTCTCCTTATGGGAATGTGCTACCGCGCGTTTGCTAACTCTCTCTCGCGGACACAGATAAAATCATCGCGTATATATACTCTATACTATATCCACTTCGACTTTTACAACGAATTACTTTGCTCTCTGCGTAGGTTTAACGTGTTGTTCTCGCCGAGAATTTCTATCTCTCTGTGTATTTCCGGTATAGTTTTCGCACGAGCAGTGATGTGTGGACGCTGCGGTGTATGTTAATTTTTACCGTTATTTTATATACATAGCGAATTTTCCCCCTGCGAGTATAATTTCGAGAAATTATAGGCGGCGTGTTTTAGCGCGCCCGGCGTATACGCTACCGATTAATTATAGATAGTAGTATATATTGAAATGAATAAAATAAGTTCGCAGTGTTATTTTCCATAATATGAGAAAGTGAAACCTAACAATATCTCTGCAGCGCTGAAACGATCGACAGCTGTATATATATTTCAACTTTGTAAACGAACGAAGCACATGACGCTCGACTAAACAGTGGCATGTGCGCTTCCTCGTACATACGAACGGCCGTAAAAGCACGAGCGGCTGGTAATGACTGGCTTTATACGAGCGACGAGTTATAAGGAGCGAGAGGAGAGAGAGAGATAGGAAAAACAATAAGCGAAGATGGAGATCGCAAGAAAGTGAGGGTATATATCAATCAAGTGTTATATATAAATCAAAAATTTCAGAAGCTAAATATAGATCTCTGACCTACATACTATCCGTTGCAGGGCACTTTACGCTCTTATCAGTAGTTTCGCGATTTTCGCAGGAGACAAAGAGGCATATGAGTATATATACCGTTACGTAATGCGCTTGAAGAATTATCATATACATTTATGCACGGCAACGTCGGTGGCTACCGGAAAACCTCTCTTTTCAACCCAAACAATGGACTTTCATGATGATGCAGCTAGTATAGATACACATCGTCACAGGTGATTAAGCCTCACTGTTTCTAAAAATAGCAAACATCATTTTCATACTATGTAAATATATATAGGCGAACATTATCGCAAGTGGAACACGACCGGATTTTTTCGCGCTATGCGAATATAACATCTTCCGAACAAAGGACGAGGAGAAAGTCACGCACACGCACTCGAGAGACGTCGAAGTTTAGTATATAATTGTGCGTCCCTTTTCGCTCAACTGTCAAAGGCCTTTTTTACGTTCCGTCAGGCTATCGGAGCTTTATATATTGTTCTCCTCTCGATCATACGTTGCAGCGGTGAAGTGGAGCGACAAAATACGCTTTGTTGAGTCTCCATAATATAATTATATATCAACGAACGTGTTTCGTTGATTTTTTTGAAATGCGAGACAAACGTGTAAATTGGCGTATATACGGAGTCATTGAACTTGGCGAAAATAAAGCTTTATATATACACAGGCGTAATTCCCTCGCGAATACCGAGAAATTGTCCTCGAGCGAAGAATGCGCTTACATTCACTTTTATAGTCGTGCGAAAAAAAATATACGACGGGGGAGAGAATGCTAAATCGTCTTCCTGTCATTTGGCCGACACTGCAGTCGTCGTCGTCGTGATTTTAGGGGTTAATTGCTGTTATTCACACGGACGATATCTTAGAGCGACATTGACCCAGTTGTATACTTTAATTACCCTCTCTGCTAATTGTGCGCTTGTCGTATGCAAAAGCGAACTGATTAATAACTTTGGTGTATATAATAAATTCCTCTCTCGAAAATACACATAGAGTTAAATAGAAATTTCATTAACACGTGCGGCAATGGCATTAAATTTCGAGTTTATACCAAGCACATAGATTACGCGAGGACAGAAAGTGTGCGCGCTTGCGCGCCCGAGAAGTAGCACATTATTCGCCGGCTGTTATCTTTCCTCCCCGTCTCTTGAACTTGCTCGCTTGTATGTATTTTTCGAGCGATAAAGACCGAGGTGCTTATTTTCGTTCTCGTTTGCATCGGTGCGCGTAATTAACGAATCAAGCTACTGACCATTCAAAATTTACCGGTTTAATGGGCTACAGCCGGTCTGTACTGTTTGTTCTTTCTCTCTCTCTCTTTCTCGGTCGTTACGCTTTACAACTCACGTGTCGATGAGGCTCTCGTGAATTCATTGTTCGATCGAAGAACGATGTGGTTTATTGAGAAAAATCGAGCTGGAAAAAAATCTAATTCGATGTAATAATAGTAAGACTATATCCGGACGACTTAACCCACTTGTGGAGTATACTGTAAATAAACGTCGCGGTGAACAACAACAAGATAATCGAGATATAATAATCGCGCCTAGTTTTCCCTCAGAATCCATTGAGGCGTAACCTTGTATATCGAGCGTCTATGTATATGGACCATAAAACTCGGCGAAAAATCGAGTTCTTATACATGGTTTCGGGATGAATCGAGATCTTGCGCATACCATCTTAATTAATGTTTTCGCGTTGTACAACTCTTCCACCGCAGAATATCTCGGAGCGGAAATTGCGGCCTAATTCAATTAAATCTGCGTGTGAGAGAGAGAAAGAGAGAGAGAGAGAGACAAAGAGAGTTGGTTTGATTTAACGGCGGTGTGCTGCAGCGCTCGTTAAACGGCGCGCGCTCGACTTATCACCTCTGCACTTGCGCGCTTGCCATTGTCTCGACGCCTCGCAAATCTTGGAGCAGCTGACTTTTAGCTGTAATTCAGCAGATCTCGACGCGTGAGCTTGAGGGAGAGAGAGAGAAAGAGAGTTTGAGATCGTTCCGGGTTTATATATACAGTCCAGGCTCGGAGTACGTTTGTCGTGTGGCGCGGGTGAATCGGTTGCGAGAGAGGATAGTTTATACGGGATAACGGGGCTTGGCTTGTTTAAAGTGTGGAACGAGGTTTTTAGATAGCTCGAATTTAGTGTATTTTTTTTTGTTTTACGATAATTCTTGTGAATTTCTAAGGTATTAATTTAAATAGTATATTATTTAGAGTGTGTATACCTATAACAAGTCATCTTTACATAGCTTGTCACAGCTATAGTGCTTATTGTTTCCCACAGCCTTTGACGCGCTATATTCAAAAACCTCGCTCATATCGCAGATGTTTAAAATCTCTACGAGACATCAATCTTATTGTTTTATTTTTCCCGGCGAGAGCTCGCACATAAATTTTTTCTCTCGACTCGATCAATTAAGCACTCCGCATGTGGGAAGGATCGAAGTGCGCGTCGTGACAAAGGGCTGAAAAGCGTAATTAAATATTTATTCATCTGGCCGCTTGTACTTCTATAAGGGATATATACGGGCGTTCCATCAAGACGCGGACGCGCCGATCTCCGACCCCTCTCTTATACATGCGTATATATGTATATATACAGCCACATCTCTCTCTCTCTCTGACGTGAAGAGAGCTTTGCTGCATCGACGATGCAGCGATAATAGCAGCTAAGCAGTTTTCGCTCGCTTTGAAAAGCGTCTTCTTCAATTTTACTGAATGAATTCGCTTAATTAAACGTCCGTTTAAACTTTTTCTCAGCAACGAGAGAAGAGGAAACGTTCGCACCGTGTGTGTGTGTATAGTATATAATCATCGTCTCTTTCATTCACAAACTGAAATCGGCATGTCTCGCGCGAATGAAGAGGATTCGAATCGAGTGTAATAATCATCGTCATTACGACACTCTTACGAACGTGAAAATCACAGAGGTTCCGAAACCAGTTTGCGCGTTTATTATATGATGATTGACGGAATACGTATAATTTACCGGTTACAAAAAGAAAAAAAAATTTGCCCGAGAGCGAGAGAGTAGTGTAAACGGAAAAAAGAGTACATGTGTGTATATAGAAAAAGGGCGCGTCATAAGAGAGAATATAAACCTTAGGTGCAGCGCTGCACGCGATTAAAGTCGCATTATGCGCGCGAACGCGCGGCGCGAAAGGGAGTTTGAACGTTTGAAAAGTAAAGAGCGACTTCTTCAACGATACTCCGGCGAAAGTCTTTCTTCGTTACGTAACTTTTCGTAAAACGCACATATAAACATTGTTTCGTTGATCTCTTAAAAAAAGAAAAAAATTTAACGGTCCACCGCAGATATTTCGAATACACCTCGTTCGCATGACACAGTTTTCTGAAGATGACCCAAATGAGTTGTGTGTGTTGTATATACCGCTAAAAAAGTCGATTTCGTATTCATCCGAAAATAGAAATTTCAATTCGTCCCGCCGGAATATTCGTAATATACCAAGTATACAAGAAAATGCACTCACCTTGAATGCAGCACAGCAGCACGATGCCGACGACAAAGTAGCAGTTCCGCATCCTGCCTCAACTTCCGAATTCACCAACCAATCGGAGGAAATAAAAAATAAATAAGCCAGTAGCAGTAGTAGCAGCAGCAGCAGCGGCTTTGTATAGTCGTCTCTCCGTCGAGATCACAGAGCGACGACGGAGCGGAAGCGGCCGATTCGTCGCACGAACGGTCAGTGCGCGCGGTGTGGCGTGGCCAGTCGGATATCGTCGACTGAGCTACCGCGAGTAGCAGCAGCAGCAGCACAAGTGAGAGAGTTTAAAGCGAACGAGTGAAAAGAGAAAGAGCGCGGAAGGGAGGAAGAGAGAGAGAGAGAGAAAGAACGCGCGAGAGAGTGCACCGAAAGGTCGAAGAGAGAGAGAGCGGAGGAGGAAGTCTGTGCCCTCTTCGCCGACCTCTTTCGTCCTTCGAGGTCCACGAACGACTGAGACCGTCGGGCTGCCGGCGCGTCGGCTATAGCCTCCCCTTCCTACTTTCTATGGGCCGTGCTCTCATTTCCACTCTGCACGCCGTGCAGCGATGTCGGTGTGTGTACCTATACGCTACTCTACTGCTCTGCAGCCTTCTCTCGCTACCGCTGCTGCTGCTGCGGGTGGAGGGGCATCTCTACGACGAGCTTTGACAAACTGCCCGAGCGACCGATTGATCGTTACGTGGAGAAAGGATGGATTTTGATATGTACATCGACAACTCATTCTGTACATCGGAAATGACATCTTACACGTTTATAATACATATACTATGGTGTATAAAGATCGCAGCTTTACACGATTTCACCGCGTGTATATAACGATCGAAAAATCGCGAAACTATTATTACGAGATGTAACTATATATCGGTAAGAGCGACTTTCCGCGAGCGAATCTAGGCCACTCGAAGACGTCTTGTCCGCGCACTTGTTGCCTGTATCCTCCCGCGCCTGTGTATATATATATCTGTTATTTTCACGCATGAGTCGCGGCGCCGCGGCTAAATCCCCGATCGTATCGAGAGCCGACGATCGTGAGATCGAACCGATTTTTATCTCTCCTCTCTACTCGCGTGTTCTATTTCTTATGGGCTATATCGAGGAGAAAGAAAGAGAAAGGGATTTGTGGAGTAGTTCGATGAGAGATCGCGTGTTGATTTAGGCCTATGTGTGTGTGTGTCTTGTACATCGCGGACGTGACATGTCTGTTAGCTGGGATGTGTACACGCGCGTGTCTAACTACACGGACGGTGTGTCCTGACTCGCTGATTGCTGTATACGCGTTTAAAATAAGGAGGATGTATATATAGGTAAAAGAGCTTGATTGAGTATGCATTTCATATGCTCAATTTTTAATTCGATATAACATTATTGATCCTGGCGCGGCGGTGTTCGATTTTTATGCAGCCGTTGGCAACAAGCTTTAAAAAGGAGGAGAAGATCGATGAAGCTTTTCCTTCAGCTGGAGACTATTCTATTCGTAGATCTCGTCGAAAGCCCAGCGTCACACTAATATACGTACGGTCTGTATATAAATTTCAAGCTATAATTGCTAAAGCTCTCTCGAAGCATCTATAAAATACCTAGCTAGATATATAATAAACATTATTTAATTACGAGAAGCGTAAGAAGCCTAGAAGACACACTGTTTATGGCGGCAGATAATACGTTTGCGGGGCGCGCGCGCGCATCGATGAGAAATACCTGTTCTATGACGTGATTAATTAAAGGCTCTCCACAGGATGAGGATCTTTGGTAAACAAGAACTGCTTTTTGCCAATTATTCCCTTCGCGGGAACTCTCGTTAATAACGATTTAGTGCGAGAGAAATTTTAATTAAATGCTTCGTTTGCGCTACATTCCCTTCGCGAGCTCCGCTTGTTTATACACTTCTTGACGACGACAACAACAAAAAAAACTCACCGCTATAAGTATGACATTGGCGATCGTTGTCAAAAATTTATTTGTGAAAGCGCGATATATGGATTAGAAATTATTGTTCTTCTTTTATTCTGTGCGTTGCCAGAGTTTCGATTCGCTCGGAAATTCATTATACAACACGTCCTTCTTATACATTATTTTTGATATACGAGAGAGGAGGATTTCCAATTTATCTACGAGATAAGATAAAATCTTGAATCATAACCGATTCTCGACACCTCAGCTCGTTTTCGTATACAAAATTAACATAACCCGTGCGCGTAATATTATTTACGGGAACACAGCCGTAAATCAAAGTTATATAGTTGCACCACAAGCCGCGCACTAATGCATGCTAATGGCCCACTAATACAGCATAATTCAAATTTATCGACTTTCTTCGATCACGAGACCAAGTGTCTCTTATCTCGATCGCGACGACGAAAAGAAAACCTGCTCAAAAAAACAATTTACCAAGAGATAAGAACTCGGGTCAAACGAGCTCGTCTGTCGCCGCGTCTAATGAGCCATAGGACGCGACCTTGCCACATAATAACTGTCGCATGACGAACGAGCAAGACGCGACGCCCATATATACCTATATACTCATACACCGCTGTGTCTCAAGTGCAGCACAAAGCGTCTAATAGCTCGTTATTCAATATGTGCGGGCTGCGGATCGGCAAGATGTATATACGGGCGTATGCGCTTTCTCGCGCGAGACGACGAAAGAAAAGAATAAGGAGACACGACGTCTCAGGCAATTTTATACCAGCAGATTCTTTTTTCTTTTGGTGGTACGCATGAGATTATTTTGAGAGTTTAAAAAAAATTGTGTTCACACTGTCTACTTACTCAAGCTTGATGAAATCCCGTATTAACTTCCGCGCGTAATAAAATTCATCTAATTTTTTCCGTAAGCCCATCACAGCGAGAGATAATCGTTCTGCGCATCAGCATCTCTCATTCCAAGCGAAAAACAATAAATCCGACATCTCTCTCTTACTCACTCTCTCCCTCGCGGATACATCTCTCCGCTGCACACAGCATAAGAAATTTCATGCAAATGGCACGACAGCGTCCAAACGAGCTCACGCATGTACATATACTCTGTGTGCAGTGTTCGCTTATACTCTCTCGCAAGTGGGTTAATGGCGAGTAGCCTCCCGCAGGCTCTCGATCTTGACGAGAGCTCTGCGTATATACGCTGCACACAGATGATCGAGGCGAAAGGGGTTCGATCGGGGGCGACTGCATCACCTGCATCCGATTGCGCGCACTTTCTAAGCATTTTTCGTCTCTTACGGAGAAAGGAGATTTTCCCCGCGCGCTGCACACATCACTGCATTGGAAATCGAGGAGGATGTGTGCGGAGATTTCTCATTTTTCTTTCGCGATCTGTGTGCGTTATATTCAAATTGCGCGCGGTGTCCTGCAGCCGCAGCAGTACACACATTCGTTAACGGATTTTTCGGGCTTAATTAAAGCGAGAGCCTGATGGCAACATGCTTTATCTTTCGGAGGATGATCCGCAAGCGTGTTTTTTTTTTTTTCATTATTGTTTTCTCGAGACACGATCGAACAGCCGTTACTCCGATAATTGCGGCTATAATACACAGGATAAAAATAAGAGAAATAAATATAGCAGATCGGCGCTTTCCAGCTTTTTTCTCTAATGCAAACACTCATTATAGTCGCTGCTGCACTGTGTAATTCCGCCGGGCAGTAGTAGTCGTCGAATATAATATGTGCTGAAAAATATATATCCTACGGCAAATCACTGCGGCCTACAACACCCAATTTAAAGAAAAGTATACTACTAGCCCCTTTCGAAATAATTAGTGACGTCGTTATCGCTATACCGTCTCTCCTATATACATTCTATACTGCAGTATTAACGCGAGGAAAAGTGGAGCAGTTCTCGGTTGGTTTGAAATTTAAGTATAAAAGACGAAAAAGCCTTCCAAGAGCAGCAATTGAAACTAATGAAGAATGGCAATAAGAGTACAAAGCGAAAGCCGGCGGCGGCACAAGAGAGAGTTTTCTGCGCCGCGCGCGCGCATGAATCTAATTAAGCTTATGCAAATCGAGCACGCCTGCTGCAGAGGAATTAGATCGCCAAAGCCTCGAGTAATGCCTGGGCTTATATATATATTGCGAGTATAATTGGGAAAGCGTCGATCGAGCTCACTCGGCCAGTTGTGTATGTGCTGATTGCCATTATTATGAAATTATATGCAGTCTGTTCGGTTGTGTACCGTTTTGGACCTCGTGTTCTACATGAACTGGCACACGAGAACACGTGGGCAGGTATAATATGATTGCAGAATTAATCTTTGGAATTATTATACGAGCGCGAACAGGTATGTTGTATATATATATGATGCGGATGATTTTAATCGGCGAATTATTATGCCGAAGAAAAAAAATTGGGACCTGATTTTTTGTTCTGACGTCGAGAGGAAAAGTTGCAGAAGCAAAATTTAGCACATCGAAGAAACCATCATACGTGTACTATACGCATATAATATGTGAAACTTGATGAAAGTTCGATTTTTATGCAAGCTCTCGGAGAAAATTTATATCTCGCTGCAGTGTAACTGGTTTTACGAAGAGCGCATCCGCGAGGGCGTATATATACATATGTAGTCTAACCACGAAAGTTAATTGAAATTTTGAAAAAGCGTTTTATCATCCTCTTCTGATGTGCATACATATACAAAGAGCGGCTACATTATAGCGACGGACACGTGAAGCGAGAAATCCGGCTTGATGTAATTAAACTTTATCTTAATAGACTTAGCAGTAAAAGCTGTTTAATCATATATATATACGATGAAATAGAAATTAGCTTCTGCGTCATGAATCTATAAGGTGTATCAAGTGAAAATTGATGAGTTATGGCTGCGAGAATTACGTACTACTTTCTACGAAAACTTCTCGTCTATCTATATATTCCTGCGAATTTTAATTTTCAATAATACAGTTATCGACGATTAGCACGCGATGCACCACACAGTGTATATTAATGCACTAATATCGTAATGGATATAGAGTGCTCTCGCAATATGCCATATCCAATTATATGGTTCAACGATTTGCGTAATGCGTTCATTCACTGCCGAATGCTGATGTGTATTATAACGGAAAGGTTGCTCGCTCAGAGTTGACGATAAAAAATTAAGTGTATATATTATTAGTTCTAATTTTATGCGCTTGTATATTATTAAAAGAAATTTATTGAGATAGCAATTGATTTAAATGAAGCCGATGACATTTGAAAATCGAGTATCCCGTTTCGCGATATGGAATAGCTACGATTATTTGCATAACGAATTGGATAATCCGTTAACTCCTTTTCTCCCGGTCAATTGCGATATAATTGCGCTAGACACCTTATCTAATATAAGAAGAGCGTTGAGCTACTGACTTGCGCAAGTACATCGATGATGGAGTTTTTTTTTCATTCTATAAATGGAACTAAAAATTTATTTTCTTCAAATCGCAGAAACCCGTTCCATTAGAATAAAATCATATCGCGCAGCCACGTGTATATATCTATATACTAGCATTAAAACTGTAAACGCGTTAATTCGCGCATAAATACAAAAATTTATTTCACGCAGCCGCACCACAGGAAATGCTAATTGAATCAAATGGTTCAGCACGCGCGAGAACATCTGTATATTATACTGCACCATATTTCGTAAGCATCGCGTAACTAATTAGTTTCCTCAAATTTAAAATTCCCTCCAAAACAACGCGTCGAAATCCAATAAAACAATCGCGACAATTAGCATATTCAAATTTACGTCTATCAGGTTAACGCTCCCTCAAGGTCAAAGCCGCGATTACCTCCCTTAATTAAAAGCTAGCTCAATAATTCCAACGGTATATTAGTCGCAAGAAGAAACGAATCGTCCTCTCGGAAGTAGCAGCATCGGTGCGCAAATCTCTCTCTCTCTCTCGAGGCGCGCTCCTCACTCGCGTGCGATTATCGAATCGCGACGCGTTCGCGGCTAATTTTTTCCTGCAGCGCCGGCATCTGCTGCTAGAGCTATAAGAGCCAACGACCCCTGCATGCACTATAGGCGATGCTATCGTCTCTCAATATCATTACGCGAAAGCTCCGCCGTGAGAAGCCGTGTGTGTGATGCTCATACTATATATATACGGATGCCGACTTATTTCCTTAAGGAACTTAGTCGCGCGAGAGCCGAGGATTAATGATCGGAGAGTTATCACTCCTTTTGTTTGGAAACTGATGGCTGCATTCGATCGCGGAGGTCTGATGCGTCTCCGCGAGTGTAGAGCGCGATTTATGAGACGGCTTTGTTTCGACGAATTTACGGGGAATGATTTGTTATGCGCGCGCGGGGGAATCGTTGATGTGAATAACTACTGCCGATTATACCGGTCTTTGTTGAGGGAGAGAGGATTAGCCGTTTTGTTGACTTTGAAACATCTTTATTGACGCAGTGAACATATAGACACTTTGAAGAGAGATCGAAACTCATTGATCTTCTTTCCGTCGAGATCGATTTAATGATCGCCGATTCATCGCAGCCCAAAACAGCTTTCAGTCAATTTTTCGGTGTCATTGTATATATATTCGTCATGAATATTACACTACTTACAAGACCCGAAGGAGAATTATTATGCTCATACATCATCGAGAGATCAGGCATCAGCCTCGTTTAAGGTGAAATTGAATTCGAATGAGTGTACTCGGTGAGAAAAAGTTAACGAACCCGGCCGCACTTATCGTTAGCACGACGCGTGAAAAGGACTCGCTTTTAATTTGAATATACGACAGACTAATCTAACTGTTAAGTGCGCACTTTATCCCATCTATGCGTGGGTGTATACAGATGAGGCTTAAAAATAAACATAACCGCGATTCCTGTATCTCTGTAAACTGCTGATATAATAGATCCTTCGAAATCCTTCCAACCTCGCCGGAATAATTTCATATATACAAGAGCTGCTACTCCTATATAAGGCGTATACCTATACGTGCGCGGTCACGAGCATCGCCGCCCTGAAAATGTTTATTTAATGCAGCCGCTAGGAGATCGCGATGAGATTGCGGAGGCTGAGGTAGACCCCAGGTATGCTGTTCTGAAAAGTTTGTCACTGATGTAGTATAAACCAAGGCGTGGCCGCGATTCTCTTTCTCCCGTGCAGTGTGTTCTCTGTTAGCTTATGCTGCGAGAGGCTCTCAGTTTCGCATTTTAATGAAATGGGGCGGTTTGCGTAAAATTTAATTTTTTTTATTCAAAGATATCATGTGCTGTTCAACGATGATTCGTTCCATGTTTATCCTACAAGTCACTTGTTACCGCGGGAAATCCATTTGAAATCGAGCAATAAACGCAAGAGCTGAGATATGATCCTTTCAAACACCCCGCGAACTTTATCACCTAAGCAGTATAAACAAACAAACAAATGACATTCAGCCACAGCAGGTAATTTAAGAGCCGATCGAACAGTAGTACATTTATATACCCAGCACAGTAGTGTGCAGGAAGATGCTGCAGTAGCAGCAAACTAGTAGCGGTAGAAGTCGTGGGACGACTATACACAGCAGCAGTACAGCAGTCGGAAGTAGGTGACTTGTGTGTGGTAATCCCGTTTACTCGCGAGGCGCACGCACACGAGCGGGCCTTTATTTGAGAGAAGACACGGCCTCTCGATATAAAGGCAATTTAAAAAGAAACCGCTGCAGCTTGCACAGCCGATAAGTTGCTCGACTGGCCGGAGTCTTTGCATTCAATATATAAAGACGAATTTTTATTATGCGCGCCCAAGACGTTTTCGCAATTACATCTTTATGCTTCTCGAAGCTACTCTCGTTTCATTGGCGAGAGTGTTCTCCTTTTGGCCGAAGTCAATATGGCTTTTGAACACGAGCGCGCGCGCGTGTATGTGTGTATATCTGATGAAGGAAGGAGATGATCGGCGTAAAAGTGTTACGGCTGTAACAACGACGTTGCAATTTTAAAAGTGGTACGATTTGATTTAACGCTGTGCGTGTGTGAGTCGCCGGCTTTTAACTTGTAAACGCTCTGACTTTCGTTCAATCAAACTGACGTGCGTGTACCTATATACCTGCGTAAACTTCAGTTTGTTTTCGCGAAGGCAATAACGTGATTTACTCTTAACGTCAATTTACTCTCAAAATTGAAAATAATTGATCGGTATGAATCAAAGGATAAAATCAAATGAACCTCCCGCAAAAACGTATATTAGCCTAGATATAGAGGGACGACCTACCGAGCAACGAACAAGCGCCATCAATGAAAAATTAGTACACATATCCGAGCGTCAGCAGTAGCCCCGCTGCCATAATAGATTATCACAGCTAGCCATAACCAGCTCAACGCGCAACGAACGATAATGGCTGGAACGTGCGGCTGTAAGTGCGCGACACACGATACAACTATAATAAGGAATCCCGTGGCGATTGCGGAAGTGGCTGTATATGTGTATTATACACACATGCAAGGGAATTTCGAATAAGCTGAAACGGGAAAACGCGCGATGCTGAATGTCGAAGATGGAAAGAGCAGCTCTTAATTTGATTGACACCTTGCGCGCGAGAGAAACGCGAGCGACGACGACGACGAGTGTTTTATATACAGGTGCCGATGACTCGACATTCCAGAATGACGAGAAAATTACCGGCAACTAGTCGTTTCTCCGACTCTGATGTGCTCGCGCGAGTTTATTGCCGATTGCCTTATTGATTCTTTCTCTATGTATAGCGGGATCGCTGTCGCGCGCGTTATTCCCTCAAAAACACGACTCGTCGTCGTCTTCAATTTCACTTTATCGCGCAACTTTCAAAGTATATACCGCCTATATAATTTTATTACAATATACAAGAGGAGGATACAATGCCTGCATTGATTCGTCTGTTTTTGCGCGTCTTGACCTATAACGCGTCTGTGTATAACAAATGCGTGTCTTTATTCACTTAAAGTGCGCGGTAAATAAGCTGCCTCTTTTCCTATACAGCTCTCGCGCGAGGCAATTCGTCAAGCTCCGCATAGAAAGGAGAGAAAACATCGCGCAGCGGCGGCGGCGGCGGGTCGTTCGACGTCGCCTAAATATCCGGGGATAGACATTATGTGTCAATCGTGTATATATACATACATCTTTCTCGCGAGTAGCGGCCAACATAATTACAGGCTCTCTAGCGAGCGAGCGAGCGAGCGCATTTCTCTTTCTCTCTATTCCGAACGGAATTTCTCGGAAATTTTATTGCCAGCGCGCGCCGCCGCCGCCGCCGCCGTGAAAATCTCATCCGCGCTACTTGAAAAAGCCGTCATATAATTTTAGAAAGTATTGCACCGCGCCGTTGTTGTCGTCGTCGTCGTCGTCGTCGTAGATCTCTCGCCATTGACACACATCAATTTGTCAGAGGATTACACGCGAACCTGTCCGTGAAAACCAGAAAACTTTTTCCTCTATACACTAAAAAAGCTTTCCGATTCATCGCGCTAAATTGCGATCTCGATGCAACTCATCCCTCTCTCTCTCTCTCTCACTCGATATATATCGGGTGCATCCACCTCAAAAGGAAAGGGGTGACCTTGAGAATCGCTGACAAAAATATTGCCAGCTTCTCGCGCCTCTCGTCGCTTTTTGCCGTATCAAGTATACACAGCATGCAAATTGATTCGAGGCCGAGCCCTATTACAAGATCATTAAGACGACGGCGTGCGTGATGCGCGCTGCAAGAGTGTGAAGCAAAAAACTCGCGGGTGTGTATATACGTGACCTTGACGCACGAGGAAAACGCTAATTGCGCCGAGAGCGATGAGGAGAGGAATACCGAGAATTTTCGCTAAATTAAACTTTAACAGCCGAAATTCTGATCGGTATTAGCCGCAAAACTGTACTGAATACAAAATCCGGCTGAATATATAAGCCTCGGGGCAATAAATAACTGCAGCAGTAAGCGACGAATCCGTGCGCGCTAACAGATCTATCAGGCAATCGTTTCGCGTTTGAAATAGACGTCGCTTGTCAAGGGGGTTAATCGTAGTTTCTCGCTCTCCGCTTGAATTCATTCGGTTTTCTCGCGGTTCTAATATATATATGCACTTGTATGTATGTGGATATAAAGCCCATATACGGCCGATCGAAATCTCGGTCGCACATTTCGCATTGGCAGGACGTCGTCGTCGTCTTTGCAGCTGTGACTCGCTAGTCGAGCTACTCTCTCTCACTATGTGTGTGGCAGTAGCTCGAGAGCCGGCTATATTGGTTCCGATGCCGGGGACCGTTAATGCAGCCTCCTTCGCGATGCGAAACCTATGTGTGTATTGCTCTTTCTTTCCTCGCGGCCTATTCGTCATTCGCGATCAGTTTGATTTTTTTTCTTTGCTTATGTTATTGCCGCGTAATGTTTTATCGGCTCTTTGAACGTTATTGTTATCATCTGTATTATATATATACGTAATAATTGCAATCGATTTCTTACCATTATTGTATGATACGGCGGCCCTTCCTGATAATCACCGTATAGCTTTCTCCACTTGAACCTTCTCGTTCTCTTCCTCGATCGTATTCCGAAGAAGCGACACAGAGAGGAAGACTATATATATACAGAACGGCTCCGGCCAATCTTCATTATTCACCCGCCGCTAATTTACGGCTTCGCTTCCCGTCTCTTATTTCGCTGTTGCTGCTGTTGCTGCGCGAAAGTCGCCACCGTGCTGCTGCTGCTGCTGAGCGATGTTCCCGGCGATCGTAACGGTACATGTTCTCCATTTTTTTTTCTTTCTCTCTTCATCGAAGCTGGTGCGATGGAGCGAAATATTCGATTTTTCTTATTTCTCGCCTGGTATTTTGTTTGTTTTGACTGTGCAGCTGATGGAGCCGCGCAGTTGCTTGATAAATGTTTTGAGATCTGTTAATTTTTTTATGTTAAGTTGATTTTGCAACAGTATAAAGACTCGATGACTTTACGTGTCTAACCACAGCTGACTTGTTCTACTAAATACTCGTTTTAATTTTGTTGCAGCAGATTTATGATACATCAACACTGTACGTGTCTATTTTTAAGTGCGTAAAGTTTCTTAAAGGCTACGCAAATCCTGCGTAAACATATATGATCTCTTTTCGAATCAATTCCAAAAAGCACTAATATAAGTACTCGCAATTCACAAAATCTGCATTATCGATCGTACTGATTTGGCGCTCAAACCTAGTTTCAAAAGCTCTCACCCTCGGCGTCAAAACTTGTCGCTATGATTTTTGCGTCCTCTGTGGCAATATGCTTAACTAACATAAACTCACAGATGCACTCATGCGCACCATTTAAGCTCCTCTTCCACCCACATCTATAGCTATATATATATACACCCACACATAATACATCCTTTCGCAAATCGCGTGGGCCGCTTCGCGTGCACGTCGTAAGATACGTCATATCGGGAAAAATGATAGCCTACTTCTAGTTCCAGAGCATTTTCCCTAGACCGAACCGGCAGACTGGCCTGGTTTTCGCAGCTGGTCCAATAACTGTATTCCGGAGAAGGTACCACGAATTCCAGTGTGTGTGAATCATCACGATGTAAAGCTCCGCTGAACTTACTGGCGATGACGCGCCATTGACACCTTATGAAGCCAAAAATGTGGTTAAGTATCGTGAATTTTAATTGTATGCGAGATTAGCGTGATTGTTGGCTTTGTTTACGTTTTACTCACATAACCTTTGACGAATCGCCTAACCTTACCTTCAAGGATGCTTGACGTCATGCTTGAATATACTGTCAAAACGTTTTTGTAAGATTTCTTTGGGATAGGTGTACTTATTGTTGACAAGGCTATTGTGACTCCCGCGGGATGACTGAAAGTTTCGTCTGCTGGGCTTGTTGACGTATTCAAGTGTTTGGGCTTTTTCGTGGAATAAGTAGTTCGTTCGATTATTATGAGGATATTCAGCAAATGTTTTTGCAGTCTCGTCAATATTGAATGTAGAGTATTGATGTGCGTATATTTATAACTTTATGACGTTTAAATTTCATTGAAAAATCTTTGTATCGCGATCATACTTATTATTTTCGATAATTTTATTTTTCTTCAACTTAGTTTCGTAGCAATATTATGAGTACACCAATTAACCATGTTAATAATTATGAAATAATTGACATTAAACTTGTATTAGGTAAATTTAATAATTTTATGTCCATTACTAAAGTTATATTACCATTCATTTCACAGACAACAAAATGTTCCGATGGTCGACAGTGCTATCGGGGGTCTTTTTGGCCCTCTCGATGGTCCTGTCTTTCAGCAAACTTATAATGCTGGCATCTGGAAATGGGAGTAATGGAGATGTCACAGAAGCGGACCAATGGCTATCTGAAATTGGACTCAAACAATATCGACCTTTGTTCAAACAAAAAGGTATTTATGACTAAAGCCATTTTTCAAATTTGAGAAAATAATATGCTTAATGAAAAAGAGTATCAGGCACAGACTATTTTACTCGGCAGTCTATTCAAACACATGTTGAATACACTTGTTTTCGATCCAAACTTCCACAAGGATCTACAGCCTGAAGACTATATTTTTCCTGCCCTTAATAAATTTGTAAGTTATCCTGTTCCTGGGATTCAAATGACTTACTGATATTGTATTTTAACTGTTTTCTGTGGTCGCAATTAAATTCCAATAAACTGACATGAAGATGCATTTTCTGGCTTTAGTCCAGATACCAATAAAGGAAAGTGCTTATTGATCTTTCTGGAGTTAAGTATGCGCTTGTCTTTTCTTCAACAGCAAATTTAGAAAAAATCTTTAAAATAAAAGAGCAATAAATTTTTAACAAAAGTTGACTAAAAACTTCAATGTTTTATTTGTCATATTTACACTCACAGTTACAGCTTTATGCTTTGTATATTCTCAGTAAATTTTACTTACAAATTTTTATAATGCAAACTGATAATAGTTATTTGTTATAAACTTATTTTTTAGAACTTATTGAATACATTTGAAAATAATACAAATTTACTATTAATGTTAGTCACTGTATTCATTTAACGTTTTTTTTTCTTTTTTGGTTCAGTCTCATTAAATTCCTCTTTGCATTCTACAAAAATTGTTTCAAGTGGCATATTTGCATTCTCAACTGATTCATTACTGTCACTGGTGTCTGAATGTTCTTCCTTCAAGAGATCATCAAAGAAAGAGAAATCCTGATTCTCAGTATCTGTAGCAGTGTTATTTATTTCTGGGTCGCTTGATGGGCCTGCTGTGTTATCTGAGTTATCTTTAGTTGATGTACTTGACTTCGAACTACAGATGGAACGTGACAAAATTTCTCGGTTCAAAGGATAAATTCCCGAAGCTTGAAATGCATCTATTGCATTAGAACTGATTGTAGATTTTGCATATGCCCTTCCAAAAATTTGTCCAATATTTTTCAAACTAATGATTGACCCAATTTCTCTAATCCATTCATTTTGTACATCAGCATAATGCTTCTTGAAAGCTTCGATAAAATTCATCTCTAAAGGATGCACTACCTTATTTGGAATATTCAAAATGTGCACATTCACTTCCCGTGTTTTCTCAATAAAATCTAAATTTTTTGCATGCTGTGCATTTCCATTTAATAATAATAGAACTGGTTCTTCTTTAGTTGGTTTTGCATAGTCAACAAAATGATTGAACCAAGTAGGATAAAATATTTCACTTTGTATGGATCCAGATGGATGGCATACAATTTGAGTTCCTTGTGGACACCCGTTCATGAATTCAGGATTTTCTTCGCTAGCTGGATAAATCATCAAGGGGGGTACAAAATAACCCGCCGCATTACAACAGTTAATTAAAGTAATAAATTCACTTTGTAATTCATTTCTATCTGATTCACAGACAACTTTAGAAATCATACTTGGAACAGAAATCAAAGCTGTTTCATTCACATTATATATACAATTTGGATGAAATTTATAGAATTTCTGTAAATCAGTCAACAGTTCTGGAAAGGTTTTTGTCTTATGACTATTGCTGGTACCTTGGGAATTCATATTATTCAAAGGATCCGTAGCTTCTATCTCCTGCAAGCGTTGTCTCTTTATGAAATTGGCGTACCAATGATAACCTGCCAATTGTGATTCTTTGTTAAATTTGTGCGGAATATTATTCATCTCCGCAAATTGAAATGCTATTCTTCGAAGTTCTATCGAGTTCATTTTGAACAGGGAAAGTTTCATTTCTTTGACGTACTCTTTCAGTTGATTCTCTTGTTCTTCTGTGAATACGTTTTTAAAATGTCCTCTCCTGAAGTCTGTCAACTTGATGCCATCTTTTTTTGCCTTTTGACACCACCTTAACAAAGTTGTCGTAGGTATGCTGTACTGGTTCGATGCTGCTCTTATCGATAATTCTTTCTTCAGAACAGAATTTATCGCTACAATCATTTCACCTTTATCCCAATTACACCTGCTTTTTCCCTTGTATTTATGCACCATTGTGACGAATAATTATCTGAAAAATGAAATTTATCCAATACAGTCCAACTCTCTCCAACTTCAATGTAAACAAGTTTCATCTGACAGATCCAAGCTGTTCAACTGAAAAAAAATTCACAATTTCGCTTCTAATTTTTATTGCTCGTAAAAACGCAAGTACCTGTGTGCATCCAGTGCTTTTTCACACGTTCAGGTATACACTCTCCCTGACCGTAAAACAACTTTATTAATGTTTACAAAGTTCGTAACACGAGTTTATAGTTGGATTTCGAGGTTATACTATACTATGGCTATAGGTGATGGATGGACGTTCAGGCACAGAAGTAAGCGAGAAGAAACCTACTGTATCTCTTACACTAAGACTAGTATGAGCGCTCCTAGCGGATGATATTTTTTACTTAACAAAGGCCTATATGCATAAAAAGTACCTTTACGAATCAAAAGTATTACTTAGAAATATAGGTAGATATTTAATTCTACAATATATATACGTACGTTTCATATATTATACGTACAGATAACGAGATAACGTTGCGTGTTCAGCTGCGATGATAAAAAGGTGATTTGTGCTTTTGAGAGGGGGTAGTTTCTGCGATAAAAGCTTTTTAAAAACACGCGAGTATCCAGCTTTGGTAACAGAAATGAACGTTTCTTTCGATAATCTCTCCCCGTAAATAGAATTCAAATCGTCACTACATATACGAATATAAAATAACTTCTCTGCCAACAAAATGATCAGCTCTAACACAATAAAAATCCTCTTACTGCAGCCGTACAATCAAAAAGACAGCAACGGAAATGTATAGAGAAAAAACGTCATACACAGAGCCCGGGGTAAGCGCAAGTATAGGTGCAACGCTTGCAGCCTATCTCGTCCGGTTCTAAATTGGCCGATAAGACACTTAAACGAGTCGGGGATGGTTGGCTGGCTGCATATACAGGCCTCGGGCTCCCCGGGTTATATTGGCGGCCTCGGGGATTGCAAGCTCGCGCCGGCTGCAAGACACACTGTGTGTTATACTGCGTCTGCACGGCTCTCTCTCGTGTCCCTGTTCTCGCCGACGAGCTCGAGATTGGAAATTTTATTCTTTGTTTCTTCGCCGCGTTGGCTGGGCTTATTGGAGTGTTTACGGGCGGCAATTTTAGATTTTGTCGCTTTTATCGGACATGCAGCGGAGAGTTTTGTCTCCAGTATTAGTATGAAGCAGCGCGTATAACAACAATACTTTATAGAATTTGTCAACTCTTCTTCTGATTTTTCAAAGAGAATTCCTATAAAAGCTAACCAACTTATCAAATTTTCCTCCTGCTTTGATAAACTGAACTAGAGTCAGTCAGCCAGCGCTTATCAAAATATAGGTATAGCACGATGCAACTATATACAGGATTAATTAAATCCACTCCACAAGCCGTCCTCCTCTTCCAACAAACTCTTCATTAACCGAAAATTCCGTTTCAGCAGCAGCAGCAGCAGCAAAGTGCGCCTGCAAAATGCCCCCTCTATACACTCAAAAACGGGCTAACGTCCCCCTCTGTGTACACCCACACATATAGCACAGGCCGACCGACGACCAATAAACGCGCGGCGTGTAATGGCTCGGCCGCGCTCCCCCGAGATTAAATAATGAATGCAAGCGCCGCCACTGGCGCCAGAGGCCTTTCACAATCGGCCGATATATTCCTTCCGCAACACCGGTGCAGTCGCGCAGTAGCTATATGTATATACCTATACAGGATACGTGTGTGCAGTCCCTCGGAGCCTCGTATCTTTTCCCTTGACTCGCCTGGGACTGTGTCCCGGGGATGACGTTTCTTCAGCACTGCGATTTATGGAATCTTTCATCTCCCTGCGGGGAAAGAAGTGTCTGATGGATTTGGGATCTTTTCACTGTGCGGAGGTGAAAATTAAAATCGCTGTGAAATAAAATAGTCGTATATAATACTACTGTTAATTTTATTTATACGTGAAAATTTATAAACTCGACTGCACTCGACTGCTCGTCGTTGAACAAACTCAGCGAAAACAAACGGGGAAATTTGTAAAGTTTATATATACTGCAGCAGGGAAATTCACGCAAAAAAAAGGGAAAACCGGTTACACGGTCCGCCAGCAGTTCTCTCAATGACAATAAAAATAAAGATAAAATAAAGCCTCCACTGTGCACGCGCATCGACTGTAAAATAACAAAGTACACATGAGCAGTACACGGTATATATAGAGAGCCATCGAGCTGGAAACCGCCTCTCGAAAAGAAACAATTTCAACGAATAATTTCGGCTAACAGCTCCCGTATAGAGAGAGAACGAGGGATGAGGAACCAGGTCAGAGAGCGAAATTAAAATCCTCAGGCGCAAAAACACGCGTCGAGAGCGACGTTTACGAATTCGTCCGACCGCCGAAAGGCGTTTATTGTATTACCCTCGGTAAAGAACTCTCGTGAGCTTTTTCATTCCTATACACCGACCAATTGCGGGTTGGCCGTCGTAAAAATTCGATTCCACCGCTAATGAGGCCGATTAAACGTTCGCCTCTATATGCATATGTGGGGGTTGGATTAAAAGCCCAGAATTTATCGCCCCAGGAAAGTTGCTTAATTTACAAGCTTGTAATTAATCTCCGCCAAGTTTGCCTCGTCGTTTGCATAATTCCGTAGAAGCTAAAAATCGTATAATTGAAAAAATCCTCCCTCGCGCTCGCGCGAGATTATACGGAGTGAGTGTACTGCGTATATATATGGCGTTTTTCTTATTCCAGCGCGCTAAAGTTTTGAATCGCGCATAATGCCCGGGAATTGGCTGCTCTGCTAATTACAGAAGTTTCGGAAAAAAGAGTATAAGAGCTCTCTCTCTCTCTCTCGCACGCGGAGAGGAAAAGAAACAACGAGCGAAAAAAAAGAAGCAGCTCTCGTTAGCCGCGTGCGACTCTTGAATGGAAGAAGAAAGCCTCATTGTATTGTTTTCCGAGGAAAGTCTGTGTGACGTATATACGGCGATGAATTTTCATAATAAAAAAGAAACTTTTATATTCTGTCTCTCTTTGATCTCGTTTTCTGCTGAAACATTTTGACGATATTGTACCAATTTTCCTCGTTACTCGCTTCCGGAGTCTATATTATTGCATAAAGGATACAATGTGTACCCTAAAAGTAAAATAAAAATGGCCTCGTAAAACTCGCGGCTTTTATACGTCCAGTCGAATTTCGCAGTAAAATCAAATGCAAACGTCGCGACTCGGCGCTACGAATGCGAGTAGTATGCTGTTACACGAGGAAGGAATGCATCTTCATAAAGCCAACATCGGGCTAATAAAATCGTTGCGCTCGATCAGCCCGGAGAAATCATCCGAGAAAGAGCGTCCCACGCGCGGGATAATAAACGTATATATATATAATAGTATAGCTGTGTGTGTATGTCGCATGAAAAATCGATTAACCGGCCGAGCAGTTACTGCAGCAGCGGCTGTTTTAGAGACGCGAACAATGGAAGCTGCCCAAAGTTTTTTAATCATTTACATTGTAGTCGAGCACTGATTAGTAATGAATATTGGACTCGTAGAGGACGAATTTCCTGGGAGTGTATATATAAAGACGTAGAATATATTGAAACGCAATCAAATCGGAAGTACAGAAGTTGCCCTTTTTTTTACGAGCAAGAGCAGAAGTTCGCCGAAGTATAAGCGAGGAAAGGTTATTGGCTCGCATATATAAGTTTTACGCGCGATGCATAAAGTATCATGCAGCATGCATAATTTCCGTCAATGAAATTTGTACTATAATACGCTCGCGTATTAATACCATTAAAAGTATCCGCCTAAAACATCATCCCCGAAAATAAGGTGAACAAACCCTCACACCGCAGGTGTGTATAGTCGGTCGAGAGCAGCAGCAAGCCTCTTTTTCGCGCCTGCATCGAGGCCAGAACGAGACACTGCAGCAGAAAGCGAGTAGTCCGGGGGTTGTGGGTTATAACACACACACATACAGGAGAGTAAGTGAGAGAGAGAAGAGGGGATATCTCTGCGCGCGCGCAAGCACATGAGAACGTCCCGCGCGCGAGCCACGCTATATTGCCATCACTGATGCACGCATCAGTCGACTGCCGAGGCTCAAATCCGCCGGACCGCAGCGCGTCTGCATCTACTTGCGCCGCGGCGCGCGCGACTCCTTTATATTATCCCCTTTTCGTTCCTTCGGTTCTCGTTGTTATAAGTATATATTATAAATTTCTCTCTCTATCTCTCTAACTCTGTCTGTCGCGATTTTCTTTGACATCACACTCGCGCTTTTCAGTTCGGAGAGAGGAAGGAATATGTGCAGGATAATACATGAGGTGTCCGCTCGATGAAGAGCCTGTCCAGGGGGATTTCCGGCGGGACGACCGGTTTATATTAGGTGACATATCCGGTGCACTCTTCTTTGCCATCTTTTTCTTTGGGAGGATTATTTTTCCGTGTTCATAATTATAGTTTTTATATATTTTGGACACGGAAACTTCTCGCCCGAGAGATGCAAAGAGAGTCGCCGTTTTTTTTCTTCTTTTTTTTTTAATAATCAAGGAAAAGCTGTCAAAAGATAAGAGAGATTATTTTCATATGAAAAAAAGTAGGTATGACTGATGAATTGCGAGAAAAAAAGAAGAGAGAGTGTATGCGAGCCGCGCGAATATGTGATTTAGCACGTGAGGTAGCGAGAGGCGTGATACGAATGATAAACCCGGTATTTGTTTTTGCCGCTTTTTGTTCGTTTGAATCGCACACACTGCACCGCGAGAGGTGAGTAATTGGCTTTGATTATGTTCACTGATAAAAATGTTTCGTGCAATGCTCTTTTTCGAGTCAGCTTTCTTTCTTTTTTTTTAACGACAGTATAAAATTTTCTCGTCCATTTATACTTAACTCGTAGTCTTGAGAATATCTGACTAAACGATTAAGCTCACACTTCGCGGAGTTGAGTTATCGCAGAGCGATTAAGCAAATATCAACGTGCAGGTATAATTAAGGTGAAAATGATGGTAATTACACTACAGTTGAGAGTTACGGGGTCATTTATTTAAATTAAGTTATTAATGTCCGCGTGCTCGGAATGTTTAGTATCCCAGACTCTATATCCTGATGAAAATTTATTCAAGTCCCACGCAAAGTATTACTGATGATTAAAAACCTAATCTCGTCGAAGCAGCTTTTTCAATCAGTCGAATATCCTTTTGTACACATCCGTCGCACGTACGACCAAAAAAAAACATCATCCCGGTTTATTGTTGACCCAGAAGCTTCTCGTCAAATCAACGCAGTACAAACGATTGCCGGTCATCAGCTGACGATGTACTTTCTCTATACGATCGTCTCTCTGATGATAGAGCTGCGTCGAAAAAGGGCACGAAATGAGGGTCGACAAGACGGATCACTTGACCGCGCGAAACGCTTGTAAAAGTTTATCGACTGGAAAACTAGATTATTCTCGCCTACAAGCGTGCCGTACGTATAATCGCGTTGGGAATGAAAGTACACGATTTGAAAGATGCTTTTAAAATCCTATTAATTTCGGCATATTATATATGTACTATATTTAATCAAGAATAATAATACATGACAATCTCAAGCTCCACCGCAGAAACAAAAATCCTTTCACTACGACACTATATAGGTAGACAGTAGTATACAGCTGCATTAGCGTCTAGCCAACTTTTGTTCCGAATTCGTCGAGCGTTAAATCCCTTAACACACAGCCACTCATCCTAATCCTCATCCGCCCCCGCTCGCGAAACCTAACCCACTTCAGTCGCACTTTCCCGCTTAGTACTCACACACACACGTATACATATCTCGATATACACACAACAAACAGCCTTCGCGCGACAATAAAGCCCCCGCGAGCTCGCCGCAATCACACACCGGCTATACGATTAAAAAGTCAGTGGAGCGTATATTTTCCCTCGAGTATATACAAGCCCTATATGCGTGCAGTATAACCGGCGTTTATCCCCGAGATAAGGGTTGCCAGAAATAAACGGCGCCGCAGCTGATATGTATATAGAAAGAAAGAGCTAATCGTCGGTGTAATACTCGAGAAGGGGCTAAACGCCGTGCACGGCATTTCGCGTGATTAGAAAGGAGCCGAAAAGTCGTGCGAGAGGTCGGAATATAAAGGCCGGATTGACGTCAGCATAGTCGAGGCTACTGTGTGCTGCTACCGATAAGATTCGCTGGCGATAGTCGGCGACTGCTCGATTCGCGCGAGAGATGAAGCACACGGTCTTCTTTTTTTCTTTAATGAAAGAGAGAGAAACAAAGCTCGATTGATATTCGAACGATTTCTTTCGTATATGCTGGAGAGAGAATTCGACGAAGCATTAAGTGCAAATGCATCGATCGCATAGGACGAGGCCTTCTCTGGAGAAGCGAGAAAAAAAGAAAAATGAAGTCATCGTTTATAAATAAATGGCCGTAGATGAGTCCGATATATAACGTAAGGTTGAATATTTCCATCGGCGTTGACTTTTATTTAAATTTTCTATACGAAATAATACGCAAGAGTCGTCTGGTATAATACGAAGTCAATCCAAACTTTACGGATATACACACGAGATTTGAATTTTCCGAATTGCAGGCAACGTATTTCTGGAGTGTATATACGTAAGGATCCGAAACGGAATGCGCTGAAAGCAATATACTTTGTATGCAAATTCAGCGCTTATACATATATAGATTCGCTCGTATATATCAGAGGCTTTTAAATGTCTCGACATTTTTCTAAAAATTTATTATATAAACTATACGGTATAGAGTCTCGAGAAGCATCAGCGCAGTAGCTTGAGAGAAATGAGCTTCTTTCATCCGGCGGATAAATAAATTTTCCTCGACGACGAGATAGGTCCAATTCGATTTAAATCTCCCAGGCAAACTTTCAAAGTTAATATCTCGATGCGCGTAAAGTAGCCACTTTTAAACAAGTTTTTCGCGGGTTTCAGAAATTGCGTTTTTCGAAAATTTCAAATGTAACGAAAGTAAACTTTGATGGCATATGAAAATCGCATTACGTGTACATCATATTTCGATCGACAAAGTGTGTACAGATCGGGAGTATCAGCGCAAAAAGCGTAAACAATCCCAATTAATAAGCAATAAGCGATAGAAGCGACGCTCGGCTATGTATTTATGAAACTTTAACGAAGCTCGCATGAAAAATTCACGCGCTAATGGATCGGAAACGCTGTCGGATCGCGATTAATTATGACGCACACGATCGTCTTCGATGCTACTCACACCCTTTCATCGTCGAATACATTCGGTAACAAGGCGTAATTGCCCAACTTCGGAGGGATAATACAATGAGACGTCGGACGTCATCGATACACAGAATACATCGAAAGAGGCAGAGCCCGGAAATCAATGAAGCCCTATAAATAGGCTCGTTCGACCGGCGTCGCGTCGATAAAATCATCGATCCCTCGTGCGTTATCCCCCTAATATAATTGATGCCTCATTTCGTATAAAACACAAGAAACTCACGCAAAAACTCTATTCGCTCCCCGCGCGTTAATGAAATCCTTCCGAGTTCCCTTCCCCCAAAAAAACAGAGAGATAAAGATCGGCGCGGCGGTAATTTCGCAGTTCTGACCCCGTTCCGTGTCGCGGTTAAATTGAAATGCCTCCACCGTGTCTTGGAGATCGATTTTTCGCAGCAAGTCCATAAAGCAGTCCAACCGTTGCTGCTGCTGCTGTCGCGCATCTATCCCACTCTCGGCATTGTGTAGGTGTGAGCATCGCGTGTACCGCACCCGGATCCGCATAGATAATCGGTATACACGTCGGTATGACGTACGTGGTTCTGCCCTTCGATCGTCGCGCTCAATTTTTTTTTTCTTTTTAACGGTGTGTATAATTTCTCGGAGGATATGTGCGCATCACTTTTGAAAATTACGATATAATGATTTCGTTTTCAACTTCGATCGATCTCACTTGTTATATACTTACACAACACCAGCACCGATGAACTTGGACGAGACGAAACATCATCCTCCAGAGCACTTAGTTCTCTATTTTAAAACCCAAGCGAAGATCGCCGAGCTCAATCATTCAACGCTTTCCGCCCACGTCCGCCCACAAAAAGCATTTCCGCGTTCTTCCCTCCCTTTTTTTCTCTCTCGCGACAAAGCTCTCTTTCTCTCATATATATACACGGGCTGCTACTGCTGCATCCACGAGAATTGATTCGCTATATAGCCTTGACTCGCGGATCTCTAAGAGAAAAAAAGAAAATAACCACCGCGTCTTGATCTATCTATCTCTCTTTTCGTCGGAGATTTCTCGCTCCACTTGGCTTTTCCCTTTCGCGCGCTGCATGCATACATGGCTCTGAAAATCGATCCCCGGAAAACTTAAACCATTGCACGCGATCAAAGCGTCTCTCGGCTTTTCGCGTTTTACTTTCCGCGGTGTAGTGCGTTAACTAGTTTACCGAGCGGAAGATAGCTCGCGTGATTAGAGAGTGTTTTAGAGGAAATCAAAACTCGAGGTTCTCTCTCGTTATTATTATATATGGAGATTGACGAGGGATTAGGCGGTGGCTTGAAGGTTTCCCCCTTTTTTTGCGTAGGATATACATACTGGTATTAATACGTTTCTAGCTGAGATAGCGGGACTTTTTCTCTCCTGCTTTTTTGACCTGATTTAACGCGGGGGTGCAGTACGGAGGCTTTGTTTGATCTGATGATGAAATATGGAAGGTGGCTTTAGTGGGAATGAAAGTTTTAATATAAGAGCGATTTTCTTTGTTTGAATTTCACTTTGATGCAGGCGCGCGCTCGCAGATGTTTTAATGAGGAATTGCTCGAGATTAAAAAGCGAAATTAAAAAGCAGCTATCTACGGCGTGCAATTAGACTATACCGTATATATAGGGAAAATTCTTCGAGCTGCTAAATCTTACTAATGTGATGCTTGCGCGCATGAATTGAATAGACACGTAGTTTAATTTGAATTTTCTTGATTTATATACACGTTTAATATTTTATTATAGCCTCGTTACGTCAAGTTTTTATTGAATCTATCTCGCGCGTTCGCGCATGTATATAAAGCCGATGCTGACCCAATTACTTAGGCTGTATAGAGAGGGAGACAGCGTCGTTAATATTTCACCTTATTTCATTACATAGTACAGTATATATACGCGACACGAAAGAACGTGTGTTTCCTGAACACAGTGTGTAGTCGTGTGTGCTTCCGTTCGAACGAGCAATAATTAAACGTATATATACCCTTTCGCGAAATATTCAAAGTACGCGTGCAGCCGATAGAAATTTCCACTACATACTTGCAAATAAAGCCAGGAGAGGTAAAAAATTTAATTTGAAAGCAATCGCACCGTGCGCACTAAATCATTCATCGAAATTTCAAATTGCTCTCCCCATATCGATCCCGAATCGATATCATCATATACTTCTACGCGAAGAACTGAAACAGCTATCGGAAATCATGGCTGTTCGCTCGAGCAGTTACTCCACTTTATAACTGCAGTATTATAACCCTCGCTTGCGAGCCCAAGTATAACGCTTGAAATTTTAATTGCCCATGAAAACTTCCATCAAACTAATCATCGGGATTTTTCGTCCAACTTTCTCTGCAGCAGCAGCAGCAGCGCGAAACAGGCTAAATTCCTTAGCCTCGCGGACATAACTTTCCGAAACAAAGCGCGCGAGAGGCAAAATGATTCTCCGGAATTAGCTAGCGCGAAAAGTGGGTTAGCGAATTCCCAAACGCAAATTTCCCCTGTATATATATATATACGGTATATGTACGGAGGTGAAAATATAAGAAGGGATCGATATGCGGTGTGTGCCTTTTGCGAATCATCGAGCGTATATGCCGAAAAGGATCGTTAGTATACATACATTCATGTATGTATAATAATAATAATAATAATGACAGCCGCGCGCGAGACGTGCGGTGCAGTACAATAATGAAAAGGTCAAGAGTACACCCGAGGTCGTAGTCGCTTTAACCCTTGCAACGTCGTTGCAGCCTTTACCGACCGGTCTTTTCGAGGCTCTTCAAACTTTCAGCCAGCACCCCCTCTAATTTATCTTCGCGGCCGAGCGTTCTTTTCCGCGAGCTTCTGCTGCTGCTGCTGCTGCTTTGAATCTATGTTAAGTGCATGAAAGCGAAATCGCGCTGGGCGCGCGCGTTTGTTTCTTTCTTTTTTACTTCTTGCAACTCTCTGGGATTCTTAATCTCTCAGCTGCAGATGAGTTACAGTATAACTGACACCGTTTCGAATCTCTTGCAAAAACAATCTTTATCCACTTTAAAGCATTTTTTTTACTTTATATGGTGCAATATATTAGCTATAGCGTTTACCGAGAGGGTCGACATCTGATGCAAAATCACCGACATCCCGGAAGACGGATGATCCAAGTTTTTGATTCTGTATGCGCACAGCGTTGACATTCTCGCGCTTGACAAACTATCCGGCGCTGTATCGATTGTTTGGCCCCCGAAATTCGCCTGGGCAAATGTTTGCTTAATGAGATTCAAGGGAAACACAGGAAAAAAAACCCAAGCGCGACGAGAATTTAACATTTTTCGCCGAATGAAATTTATCAAAACCAACCTGACACCAGGGCCTCTCGTGACTTTTAGACCTTGAGAACTTTTCATCTCTTTCTCTCTGTATATATGTTGCGTGATGGCTTTTATTTACAAACACGATCTCGGTTTCTTTTATTTTACGCGAATATATTTTCGAAAATTAAAGCGGAACGTAGGATTATATATTTTATCTTTATTACAAGTGTGCGAAGGACAAATTTATACAAACGAATCAAGTGCGTGTCCAAACAGAATCATCTCTATCGGCGGGAACCTTGAATCGCAATTTTGGCTTCAATTATATACAAGGAGGGCTGATTCTTATTCAGCTCTTTTATCACATTGCGATCGACGCAAGGGTAAACATTTGCGCTCGCGGCAAAGTTTTCCCCGCCGAGTGTGTTTGCGCGCGTGTGTTGCTTTGGCTCTCAAAAGAAATACTTGGCACGAGACTCGGTGGTTTTCAAGCTATCGCTACGACGCCGGAGAGAGAAAAAAACGAATATCGAGGATCTGACTTTTTCGCGACCTTAGCTGGACTCTTGACCTATACTCTACTGTAATTATGAAAAATTAAACGCTTGTATTAATTGATTTTTCCGATATCGATGTAAACATATATAATAAATCGAATTTGTTTGCTTTTCTTTTTCGTATATCTCGCGGGGTATATACAGTCGTAAAGAGATATATACGCTGCTGCTTGCTGTGTTGGTATTTTAAAACGGATAAACCGATTCATTGTTTCAGAATTGCGCCGTTACTTATCGATATACGGCTAAATATTCGCGAAACTCGCTCGGCTTTCGCTGGCTGAGTGCTTTCGAGAGGATATAATAACGCGGTATCTGCTGCTGCTGCTTTCAATTTATGTAGGACGATATTATCGTGTGCGAGAAACGTGGATTTTTATTTCCTGTGCTTTTCGGAGGGAAATAAAAGTGAGGCATTGCGATACTTGAACAGCATATCGCGTGTATAATACTTTTTGTAAATGAAATACCCATTGTATTTTTATGGCTGAGAATATGCGAGTATATGTATACATATACACATTTTGGGATGAGAATCTTTTGACAGCTTTTCACAATATACATATCCGTATCCCGCTCATTAAGATCGTTCCCAACTCACGCAGGCTATATACTTGTTTGGTCCGAAATTATAATCCCGTAAAGCAGTTCTAATTTCCGGGATCGAAGCAGATAAGATTGCTCAAAGAAAGTGTCATGACTGCGTTATAACGACTTGAGAACGACACACACTCGACGACGACAATTATGCCTGACAAAACTTCTGGAAACCGATATGGACCAAGAGAGAAAGATTTCTTTTCCGAAGAAATTTCATCCATCGGCATGTCGGTCCGGCCAAGCGGTAGCGCCTCGTCTGGTAAGTTATTAGACCGGATGGTTATTATTTCTGGTGTTTTTTTTTTCAAATACTTTTTACGTTTCGATCGAGCGAGTCCTTTGTGTGTCGAATAGTTTATATGGCGTAGCTCTGTATATATACGAGCTTTGCGTGACAATAGGAATAAAAATCAAAATTCATATTCGATCAATTGCGCGACTCATAAAAATTTATGAGCCCGATGCGACGACGCGCGAGTGGAAAATCCGTTTACAGCGATGCTCGTGTTTCGGGACTTTCGATAATATTACGCGAGGAATATATATAGGTACTGAAGAAAAATCGCGAAATAACAGATTATTAAACCGACGAGAGCTCGCTTATTATCGAGTCCATTCGTCTCCTCGCACGGAATAGATTTTATCCGTGTGACACATAGTGTATACGAAGCGCTTGGCAAGCATTGTTCCCGTTTCTGTGAATGGAACTAGCGCATATTCGGATTATGCCGAGCCGCCAGACACCGGATGAATGAATGGATGTAATGTGACGAGAGAGCATATAGTAAAATATAATTGATGACGAGTGAGGCGTCTTTCAGAACAATGATTTGCGACAAAAAAGAAAGTTTTTCCTCTATAATTATGAGGAATATAATTATCTTCCATCAGGAATTCAAATTCCCGAGCTTGCGGCAATATCAAAGCTCCGAAATTCAAGAGGCCAACAGCTAGCAGCATCAGTATAGCAATCATCGTAATCAAGCTCCTGTGTACACACGCGGATATTAACGAAGACCTGCAACGTGTGATTCCAGGTATTTCAAGCCTGGCGAGTTGCGGTGAGGTCGAGGCGCTGCCGGAGCTGCCGCCCCAGGATGAGGAGAGGCTTCAACGCGCTGCTAGGCTACTTCAGCAGCGGCTCGTTCTGCGCCAATGGCTTGCCGACCATGGACTCCATAATTACTATCAGAGGTAGGTTTATATACGGAGCTTTTTTCTGCGATGCAGATTTTTTTGTTTTATTTACGCTGTTTTTTGCAAGGATATATCGAATAGTCAGTTCGGCAAAGCTCCCGGAATTTCCAATCGTTCGATTATTATTCATCGATTCCGAGTAGATTAACCGTAAGGAAAAGATTGCGACGATAAGTCTCGACCAAAAATCGCGCGCGTGATATAATGTATAAAACAGTGAGATTATCTTATGAATATGTAGCGCAACCTGGGATTCATAAATTCCGCGAGAGCGTGTCGTGTTTATATGCACCGCGGTGGATCATAATCAAGCTCGTATGTTTACCTCGAAGAAGAAGAAGAGTCTCTTTCGCGAAATTCATATGTACTCTATATAATAACTAACATGACGACGTGTTTGAAGATTGATGCAAATGGAGGTTGTGTCACTTGAGGACGTCTACTGGGTGGAAGACAACGCGGCGAGGGCTGCACTAGGCAAAGACCTACCTCGATGGATCCAAGCGAGACAAACGCTACCCACTTCGAAAGAGGACCTCGACGTGCTAAAAGCTGACCTCTGGAGTTCTGTCGTCAAGAATAGTCAGCATCAGGACGCTTGGACTTGGGGTAGGTGTCGAAACGCCCGCAAAACAATTGATTCTCTATCTCTATTGCTTGGCTTCAGTTCGTTGACTCTTTGCTCTGTTGGATGGAATACTTATAACGAATGTTCTGCTCAGCGGGGGGAGATGAGTGATTGAAACTTTTTTTTCTCCTTCGCGCTAATTGAAATTTAATAAATGAATTGATTTGGTAGAAGATGAGAAACGTGTATATATATACGTATGAAATTTACTTTTACTCGACCTAATTACGCTCGGGAGAGGAAAATAAAAGTCGTCGCAGCCGCTACTGATTGCGTTTCTACGTCTCTGACAATAACTTTATTTCCTCTGATTGAATTTGCGGGATGAGGTTTTTTTCCGAAATTAAAAGAATAAATTTCCCGACGACTCGTTCGCCTGGAATTCTTCGAGTTGTATGTTACGACGATTAAAAATAGAAATTATATTATACTGCGATGGCGGCGTTGTATTTTCGACGCATTCCTTATCCGCCGTCATGCGCAAGACAAATAAATAGACGTGTGTAATTAAACAAACGTATATACATTTGTCATTCCGTGTGATGTCAGTGTTATCAGCGTACGAACGAACCAAGTACGATAATAATCGCGGATAATTGATGCAGAACGTTTCGCATTTTATTTTCGTCGCAGTTATTGTTTACGCAGTCGTCGAGTACAGCTGCACGATTACAGTTGCGTGTGTTTTTTTTCGAGACTGCTTAATCTGCGTAACAGTGTTGTATCATTCGAAATTGGCCAGAAAATGCGCGCATCATCGACACTATGGACTTGAAGGATTCGAGTAATTATTATTAATATTTTTTCAATTTTTAATAACAAAGAGAAAATCGTGCACATATTTAAACAATAGACTCGAGATTACACTGTCAGAGACAATGCCGCACCACTGAATACTATCGGTCAAGTATTATGTGGCGTCGCGTCGCACAAACATCAGTGACCACGTGCTATATACATTATATACGACAAAGAAAGTAAAGGATAAAATTTTACTTTCAGGCGGGATGCTGGTGGTCTCGGTGTCGGTGGCGGGCCTCGTCACCCTCGCGGCGATGACGCAACCGGCTCTTGCGCCCGAGGCCAAACACTCGCTCCTCCAGTACGTCACCGGCAAGTACCTTCTGCCCAGTAACTGCCGGGTCCACTTCGAGTGGGACGAGCCGCAACTCGTTGGCGAGACGATGACTTTTAACGTTAAGGTAAGAGTATTATTATTATTATTATTATTACTGTGTATAAGTAGATAACCGAAAACAATTATTTATATAATATGTACTCGTTACTGTTTCAGTTTTATCAGAGAAACGGTCAACCATATCCAATATGCGACAAGGATAATCTAATCGTCGAAGTGACTGAAGGCACTCGTAGAGTGGCGACTTTTATAGAATTAGGTGGTACCGACCCTCTGGCGGCCAACACAGCGGTCGTCAAATTCACGGTGCGACACGCCGGACAATACAGAATTGCCGTGCTCATCGGATCCTGTCACGTTCATGGAAGCCCGTTTTTGAAAAATTTCCTTCCTGGTATGAAAATTTACCTCTGCTGCTGCTGCTTGATATCTCTATAATTGTTATCTGGTTACTTAAAATGGATACGTTTTGCATATTCAGGACCTCCTGATCCGAATAAAACGGTTTTCGTGCGACACAGTTCGACCGTCGTTTGTACAGCCGGAATCGCTCACTCCATGACGATTGAACCGCGAGACGAATACGACAATCTCTGCGCTTTCGGAATCAATGACAAGCCAGTCGAGGGCTACAATGTAAATATAACCCAGGTAAGATTTTCGTTTATTTTCTTTTGGTTGATTACAACGTGAGGATAATGTTTTTTGTTTCTCTTTCGTTGCAGATCGGTAGTTCAGCTGGCGACTCGTCGCCGGCGCCGTGTAGCGTACAGTTAGAGTACGACACTCCTAACCAGCGAATCCGGTTAAAAGTCAGCTTCCCAAAGGGCGGCTGCTACCACGCGACCGTCAGCCTTTCCGGCTTGCAGCTGCACAATGGAGACTTTGATATTATAGTCTTAGAAAGTAAGGACAATTGTAAGCTATGTGTCGAACGACAATTTTTTTTCAAATATTTTATTGTGTCTCGTGTGTTTGGATGTTCAGAAACAAGTCAACTCGACTCGGTTTACTCATGAGCGTTTTTCTTTTCAGGCGCAGTCGCTAGAGCTGTTCACAATAACGTTGCTTCAAAGGACCCCGACATCTGCTACGCAGCGAAGCTTTTAGGTATGCAGGGCGAGAGGTTCTCGAAGCCCAAGAAGGTATTCTGCTTCATCTCACCGAAGCAGCTGACGATCAAGGAGTACTTGTTGAAATTCATTCCGAAGAGATTAGTTACTTTTAGACTCTGCCCATCAACCAAGGTAAGTTCTGACAAAATTATTGGAAATTTTTTTAGAGGTAGTGGATAATTAATATCATTTTTTTTTTTTTTTTTGATTTTCAGTTCCACTTTGATAGTCCGAACAATCAACACGAAGGCTACGACTCCTTCACGATTGACGACGGATGTCAACCCCCTGTTGAATTGATCTCTCATTACCGCGACATTATAGCGGCGACTTTCACACTGTTCCTGCTCAAAAATATTGGCGGTAGCGAAACCCTCGCTGATAAGCAGGACTTTTTCTACCACGAAGTTAGAAAGCATCACCAAAAGCACTATCACGAAAAACTTTCCATGAAGGTTCAACGCGAAAAGTTGTTAGAATCGGTAAGAGAAATGCAACTTTGTTAATTTAGATTGATTACTCGAAGTCGTATTCTAATCGAACATTTCGATATTCCAGTCAATGAAGGCCTCGAAAGGATTTTCGGTGAGCGACTGGTGCCGAAACTTCGAGATAACATTCCAGGGAGAACAAGGTAAAATAATCAACTACTACATAAGCATCGCGTAGTGAACTGTACTCTTCAGATAACAAACTTTCTCATAATCAGGTGTCGATTGGGGAGGAGTGCGCAGAGAATGGTTCGAACTCATTTGTGCTGCTCTCTTCGATCCCGGCAACGGGCTCTTCGAGTCCTTCGGAGAATCTCAACAGGCCCTAGTGCATCCCAATAGTAAACGACCCCCTCAATTAAAGTTGAAGCATTTCGAATTCGCCGGAAGGATCGTCGGCAAGTGTCTGTACGAATCTGCATTGGGAGGTTCCTATCGGCAGCTCGTGCGAGCCAGGTTCACACGGTCCTTCTTAGCTCAAATTATCGGCCTTAGAGTACATTATAAATACTTTGAGCAAGATGATCCAGACTTGTACTTAAGCAAAGTTAAATATATCCTCGAAAACGACGTCGAGGAGATGGAATTGTTCTTTGTCGAGGAAGAGTATGATAAAGATGGTCAATTAATAAAAGTAAGTTCGCAGAATTGTATAATCGCGAGTATGATGATGAGACGAGGTATTAATTGCGTTTTGTTTTAAAAATTTAGCTGGCAGAACTAATTCCAGGAGGTAGCAAAGTTCGCGTAACGAACGACATGAAGCTTCGATACTTAGATGCCTTAGCTCAACATAGGCTAGCTAGTTCCATTCGTAGTGAAGTTGATCACTTTTTGAGAGGCTTAAACGAACTCATTCCTGACAATCTTCTTGGAATTTTCGATGAAAATGAACTAGAGGTAAGCTTTTTTAAGCTACATTGCCCTGCTGTATTTTGTAGCAGATTTTACATAAAGATCATCTATTCTTTCAGTTACTCCTCTGCGGAACAGGAGAGTATAGCGTTACTGATCTTCGAGCTCATCATATTGCAAATGGTAGCTCCCCTGAGTTCCTGAGAGTTCTTGACTGGTTCTGGACAGCCGTCAGCAACTTCACACAAGAGGAAATGGCACGCCTACTTCAGTTCACCACAGGTTGTTCACAACTTCCTCCAGGAGGCTTTCAACAACTCAGCCCACGTTTCCAAATCACCGCTGCACCCACTTTTGAGAACCTTCCAACGGCACACACATGGTATGTATACATGACCGTTTTGAGAGTTCTCGTCGCAGTAAAGCGGCGTGTGGTATACTAATTTGATTAATTTTCAGCTTCAATCAACTCTGCTTGCCCGACTACGAGTGCTATGATCACTTTGAAAAGGCACTACTCCTGGCTATCAGCGAAGGGACCGAAGGTTTTGGAATGATTTAAAAAAAAATATCAATAATAAAATCAATAATATCTTCTAGTCAAAACTACTAGTTCAGATGTTGCAGACATCGTCTATTGATGGCTGTTTTTCTTCACTCACTATACACTTGAATACGAATTACTGGCCCTAGTCATCTAGTAGTTCTGATAGGAAAAACTGCAGAAATATAGATCCTAATCCTTTTTTATACGGCAAATAACAGTATCTGTTTTTGATAAAGATATAAAGATTGGATTCGCAAAGTGTTATTAGATTTTATTTAAAGACTCGAGGGCTGGTTTGATGTATTTGTATCATTAACAAAGTAACAATCAGTGACTAACGTACGATTTTGTAAATATTTTTTTAACAACCGTTTAATATTTTAAATAATTTAATTTATCGAATAACGCTTGGATTTCAATCGATTCATTTACGTGGCGCTAGCGTTATTCTGTTTTTAGCGAATTGATTGAATATCGCATCACATGTTTGTAAGATTTTTTAAACGGTAACGCCAGCCCTTTTATGACAAATAATGAGAATCTAACTTTATTTTTTATTAATACGCTTTACAATATATTGTATTTGTAAATTTCAAAACCTACTGTAGATTAGATAAAAATACTGTTAGATGTTCATAAAACTGTGTATGTATTATATCCTTTTTTATATTTATTACGCTCCTGTCGCTTTAAGATCGTGGCAAATGATATGAGAAATAAAAAGAGAAAATGTAAGCGCAGATAAATAATACGTAAGCAAAGTAGTTGCGTGATCGATAAAAGACAATTTGTAGACTGCATACTTAGAAGAACGTTGTGTACATTGAACTTATGCCGTTCGTAAGGTACCACAAAGATGTACATTTACGACGTGAAATGTATAAATAAATTTGAATAGACGTGAAACGACAGAAAAAGAAGTAAAAGAAATCGATTGGGCATAATCAAAACTAGAGTTGTTTTATTATTTCGTTATGTAGATATAGATAAAATGTATATTTAATCATCGATCATTTCGTTATACATTGTGCTCGACTCTATCACTAAATGTCTCATTGATCTCTAAATCGAATAGTCATCAAATGACTCGTTATATATAGATGAAAGAAAAAAATATATCAAAATAAACTTTATATAATAATAATCTCAAATCTCATTGATTCACTTTTTAATTTCAACTCGCACGAGGCAGTCGCTTGCATGCGTTAACGTATATATCTATAGTAGAGCCGCACGACGCATATTCATGGCCTTCATCTCAAAATATCTCCTCGCTGGACTCGAGTCCGCAACACCATAGATAAAATCGCATGATCATCGAGGCGACCCCATGTCAGTGTAAACTGCAAGTGTTATATACATTGCTTTTATTTACGTTTCTATTCACGCACGTTACTTTTCACCTACTTGATTATAAAATAAGCGGCATCCCGGTCGAAAAAAAGGACAGCGTTCGCAGAATCACTCGAGGCGCTCGCACGAAGCTTCCAGCCAGCTGCAACACTTTGCTGCTCCAGCAGCTCTCCTGAGATTGACGGACCAATTGTTCCTGGAGCTCGTTCACCTCCGCCCTTCGATAATCGTAGGATAAAAATTTATCATCCACGACAAACTCCACTCCAAACTTCGTAATCGTCTCGGTTCAAGACAAGTGGAGCAAAAAAAGGGACATCCCAATAAAGCTCGTACACTCGAGCGAGTTTCTTACTTTACATCGGCGTACGCGGCCAGCATGCGCTTGATATTCGACTCCTGGTTCAAGAGCTCGCTCTCCAGATCCGCGGCCTGCAAGCGCAACGCTCTGCCTGCCTCCTCGCTCTTTCGCAAGCGCTCCTCGAGCTTTGTGTTCTCCTCCTCCATTTTTCTCAACTCGCCCTCCAGCTCCGTCTTCTCGACCTCTCTTTGTTCCAACGAGCTTCAACAATTTATTCAATAAGAAATACGTGCACATAGACCATCAAGGTGTGTTCGGGATATAAAAAGCTCGGAAAGCTCTGCCCCTTTACACATCTACCTATTGAGAGCGATGACTAATAAGCGAAGGCAAAAACTTTCCGTAGGCTTATGTACTTACTTGGAGACACGCATGAGCTCCTCCTGCAGCGAGTCGGCGAGCGCGATCCGCTCGGCAAGCTGCGTCTCCGCGTCCTCGAGCAGAGCCTCCGCCTTGTCCGCTCGCGCTACCAGAGCATCGTTCGCCGAGACCTGAAGTGTTTGTACGGAGCGAGTTAATTTTAAAACAGCGGTGCACTGAGAGAGGGTTAATTAGCTCGAAGCCCTTCTGACGCGAATAATTTACGACTGAGGATTACGCGCGGGGAGAGCTTTAATCTGCTGTTTGATGGGGATAACTGCGAGAGTGTGTCCAAAGCGTTGTTGTATAGTTTCTCTTTTTCTTAAATAAAAAAACCTTTACTTCGTTGATATGCATACAGCGTATATATACTCACAAATGAGAGGGAAAAAAAGTTCGCGAAGTGGCACACCTGTTACCTCGGCGCAAGCACAAAAGCTCGCACGAGAAAAAAGCCGCGAAGAATGCAAGCTCCACAGGTTCGCGTTGGAATGCGCGATTCAATAATTCAACAACAATCGATCCCGACACTCGCGCGATTCATGAAATATGCATTCAGCTTCTCGTAGTCGCAGAGTACAATGCGAGCTATGCACATATATAGGTACATACATGCCTTAGGCGAATTCTAAGCGCGATGATAGCGGAGTCTGAGTACCGCCGCGGTAGTAATATCGATCCGACTTCCCGGTACTCGTGCTATTATGTGACATTGAGTCACTGCCTCTGAGCGGCAGAAGCTCTTCTACTCGTGACTCAGCCCTTTTGGATGATGGTGTCGGGAGAGCGTTGACTCTGCGTGTCTTATTTACACTCTCCCGAGAGAGGGATCCCCCGCGAAGATGTGCTTTGAGGTGATGCGCCGTAACGCGTCTTTGTGCGCTGCTCCCGTTTCCAAATCTGAACTTTGCTCTTGTTGCGCTTATTATTAGTGACGGGGACGCGCGGCTGTTGCGTTTTGGGGACTTGCCGGAGAGTTATGATGTCGTTGTTGCGTGCGGCGCCGAAGTCGGGTTATAGTGGAATGTGTGGAGAATATTATAACGGGATGTAGAAGGCGTCTCTTTGTATTCAAGATTCTGTATAGCTTATAGACGGAAGCTCGTTATAAGTATTAATTATTCGTTTACTTATTATACAGAGCTTTACATCGGCAACTATTACCTGCAGTAAGATATGATATTCAGGGACTATGAATAAGCAAAACGCGAATCAATATGATGTCTGTGCAAAATTAATTATATTTCTCCCACGACTATATACTTGGAGAGATAACATATAGCGAAAATAAATTAGATGATGACAAATCCGTAATAGAGAGAAACCCTCCCACAACAACGCGATCCCGAAATTTTTTCGCAACCGCGCATCACGCAAAGGTCCTCATCCGCATTGATTCACCACCCCCGAACTGGCTCGTCAGCTGAATCACCAATTTTCCAGGAAACTCTGGGCACGCGCGCGCGCCAAATCTATTTCTCCCTCTTTCTCTCGTTTTTGGCTATATAGCGCCTGGCCAACACACCTTATACATAGGTATACACGCACTGCATTAGAGAGAAAGAGAAAGAGTCGACCTCGTTCGCCCTCCCGCGACTGACTCATCCTCCTCCAGATCAATTTCTCGCGGTGAGGGGGTAGCTAACCTATCGGACGAAGCTTGCGTACACGTTGCGCATTGCAGTGTTGTACTGCAGCGGCGGCGGCGGCGGCGGCGGCGGCGCAACAACCCCCCATTGTGACCCCCTTGCGCGCATCTATATATGCGACTGCAGCTGTGGGACATGTAGATTTGGCAGATTTGAATCTACTCGATATGTAGGGATGCTGATTTATGCGACGCAGTTTGCGCAAGCTTTAATATTGCGCTTTTTCGTTGCTCTGATAATCGATTGAAAAATTTGGTGACAAAAAATTTGCATAAAATCCCAACTTTAAAAATACGAGATATACTATACTATACAGAATATAGATAAAAGCTTGATTTACTTTCTCAAGCAGGATCTTCTTGTCCTCCCGGAGCTTGAGCAGCTTCTCGCGATCCTTGGCGATCTGCTTGTCGAGTGCCTCGAGCTGATCCCTGACACTGCGCAGTTCGTTCCGGAGATTTTCTTCGCTCACCGATCGTTCCTCTGAAATCTCTCGCTGCTTCTGAGCCTCGGACTCGGCAGTCTCTTTCTCCTTCGAAATGCACACAGAGGGATTTATTTATGGAGTAGCCCTTTTCGAGCTTGTATGTGATGTCACCCTTCGCGCGCGCTTTTCTTTTACTCTTATTGTTATACTTATTCGCGCGAGAGTATGCGTCTAATTCCAGAGCGGTGCATCAGTAGCGTGTAACGAAAGTAACGCGGATTTATTTCGGAGCTTGCGCGCGGTACTTCGATGGGCTTTCGTCTTGCTTCTCGTGTTTTTTACGAGGGGAGCAGGTATAATATTATCTCGGGGTGAACGCGGACAAAGTCAAACTTAACGGAGTGTATTATTATTATTAATGAAAGATTACGATTTTCAGCGAATCCCGTTCTTTTGCAAGCTCGTCGCTCTGTGCTTTGGCCTTGTGAAGTTCTCCGGCCAAACTGACAACCCTGGCGTTCTCGTTGTCCAGCAGACGTCTCAGCACGACGATCTGAAGTTGAAGGAGGTCGAGCTGCTGCGCGAAATCGGATTTAAGTTTCGCGACTTCGGCTCGTCTTCGACGCCAAGCGTTGATGGTCAGAGTGCGACAGACAATACTCGCCGCTTTGGTCTCGGGGCTCTCTTGATGAAGCCGGTGATTGCTGGATAGCGGCCAAGCCATCAAGGTGCAACCCTCGACGCTTAGAGTCTCCTCGGTACGTCGGTCGCTGGAATTGTCTTCCAGACGGGCCGAGTTCGAACCGCTGTCCAAGCTGAATTATCGATTACGATGTTATATCTCAGACTATACGTAAAAAATAAGCCAAAATCTCACCGTAGCTCTCCAGGCTCAAAATCCCCGAGACCGACGTTGCACACCGGTGTCAGGTCGCTCATCGACAGACTCTTCCTGGCCGCGGGTGAGCCAGAGCTTGCAGCCGCAGCCAGGAACTTGGCGGTACTTGCGGCGTCATCGCTCTTCTCCGAGACTCCGCGTTTTGGAGTGAACCTTCTCAGCGAGCTTGCAAGCTTGCCCTGCTGTGGTTGGCTCGAGATTGAGCGTTTCGAAGAAACGCGTACTGGAAGCTGTGAGTACTGAAGACGACGACGAGCGCTTTGAACCAAGCTCGTGGGACTCTGACTGTCTCCGGTTACGAAGGGACTGGTACGAGGCAGTTGTTGTGCTGCTGGAGTTCCGAGCTTTCGTTTCGACATCGTCTTGAGCTTTTGAGCGATTATTGAGAAATCTCTGTTTTTGCTTTTCAGCGAGGCGGTGTACAGAACTTGAGCACTTTGGTTATTGCAGTTGGCTTGACAGGCTGGGAATGTTTGGATAGGTTTTTGTTTTTGTTGATGCTGATATGATTGGGTGTCACGTTCTTCTTTTTCAGGGTTAGGTTATTTCAATTGGCGAATATTATGTGAATAAAATAGGTAATCCTTAATTGTGAATGGGATGCAAGTGAACTATAGATTGGATATATAAGTGTCTGTCGAGAATACGTTAAAGATTTGGCAATGAATATTTCGAAAGGGAAGGCGGCGATCTAGAAAGACGCCGCTGCCGAATGTATACCAATCTCCAACTTAATTTTTCATGACAAACGAGCGTTACTCTGTACGGCGCAGCGACGTGAACTCTTGCTCTCTATATTTATATCAAAAAACAGTTCATTAATTTAAGTTAGATAAATGGGAGAGCCGCAAAAAGAAAAAAAGAAGGTCGTTTAACACGGTAGGTCATACATGTGATAACGCTCAAACTTATTCGTACGATATAGTACACATGTACATGCGCGTAACAAGACCGAGTTTGAAGCTATCTCAAAAAATTACATGTGTGCCCGAGTCGTAAATTCTTCTATCGCTACGGATTGCTTCAGACAAAGTTAAGAGAGAATGTAATGAAAATTAATTGTCCTTGTTCCCTTGTAAATCATATGATATTTTTGTATCGCTTACTCTATAATTTCTTTGTTAGCAATACAATAAACCGTAGGCAGTTGCTATATGCGCGGTTAAAATTCTAAAATAGAGACGACCACTTTTCCATTGTCCAAGAATCTTAACGTTCCCTCGCGATTATTTTTATTTCCCGCCATAACTCAATTACCCATCAACTCGTCTTAATAATCATCATACTCCATCTAGTTTATCAATAAATTCAACTCGAATCGTGGAAATACTTCCGTTACGCGATATGCATCTCTTTTGCAATCTATGCGATTGCAAGCAATTAAGCCCATTGCATCACACACGGCTTTAACTTAGTCGCAAAACAAAAGTCTTTGTCGCGTTAAGATAGTCTTTATATATAGACGAATCCGCGAGATTCGGAAGTGTGTTTGTATATATCCGAGTTAATGCGCATCTTTTGAAAGTAACCGCGACTTTTCAGACGCCTCGCTTGCGTTCTTTATTATAACCGTCGAGAAGAGAATGAGCCAAGGTCAAGGTTGAGATCTGAGGCGTTTTTAACGCTCGGGCGCATGTCAGCGTATAATCTTTATTAATGTATATTCATCTCCGTTCACGCGATTCGCAACGATTTTCATTTTTTTTTCTTAATTACAAAAATAATGAAAAATATAACTACTACTTCAAAAAAAAAATAACATTATCAATTCGTGCACGAATCTCCAAGTAGTACTTATATTATGTATATACCTCGCGGGTACCACAGCTCGATCCATACGTCCCTGACAAAAATCCGTCACGTGGCCCCCCATCGTTGCCCAATCGGACCTGTTATACTCTCTCACTCCTCGCCTCTATATATATTAATACTATATGTATACATATATAAAGGAGCGAATGGTAGAAGGTCGCGTAGTATATACCGAAAAACTACGATAAAGTAGTACGCAAAAAGTAGGAGAACCTCGATCTCCCGCGCTTATACATATTTTCGCGACAAAGCGAGCTTGTGTTGTATAGAGAGAGCGAGAGAGAGAGAGCACTTGTTCCACACGCGCCCGAAATAAATTCTGCGTCGAGAGAAACTGAGATCCCCTCCTTTGGAGAATTTTTTTTCGCGCGGTCTCTTTTGGGATAAGAGCGCGCTCTGCCGCGCAGTTTTGCTAATAATTGCCGAATGTAATGTAAACAAATAAATCGAGAGATACAACTTTTGTATAACGCGATGTAAGGCTTTTTTCGTTGAGGTAATTATGGGTTGCGAGTGTAATTTTAATATATAGCGTTGAAAGCATCTTTTAGGACAATTAACGTGCGAATATAAAAAAAAAGTTTACAGATACGCATCGAAACTATAATTTCTTTCGCCCGTAACAGTTCACACATATTAGGTACTTGTAAGTATATCAGTCTCACCCCGAAACTAACAAAATCCACATCGGTCGTTCTCTCATTGCGATTCCGCGTGCGATTACGTATGCATATAAGCCGAAAGTATATAGGTATATAGCGGAGCCTCCAATATATATACACACAGCGCGACGTATACATACATATAGGTATATATACAAGATACCGTAGCACCAAGCGCGCAGGCGCGCCGACAAAGATGCTACACCTCCATACCAACAACTGTAGCGCTACGATACGACTATATTCCCGTCTCTCTCTACTGTTGGCGTTCGAGAGAGAAGTGGCGGCGGCGCTCGGTTCAGTGTGCCGTGAAAGCAGTGGGGCTACGGATCTGGCTACGCGACTCTTCGAGCGTACGCATATATATACATCATACTCTTTATATTCTCGGCGTATATACACAGAAAAAGAGAGAGAGAGAGAGAGACAGCTGCGAGCGCCAAGTAGTAACAGCCGCGTACTGTACTGTATTAGTATAAGCCAACTTTTTACAACACTGGTGCGCGCGTCGTCCACGTCGACGGAGAAAGTCGCGGCGCCGGAAGTACGTCGCCTCCTTCTTCTTCTTCTTCTACTATACACTACTTCGCGGCGCTTGTCACAGCGACGCAGTTTTCCCATTGCGGCGCTATATACTGCTGTGTTGCTCTTCTGTGCTTTCTGTGTGTAATCTTCTAGCAATATATACCTTCCCGCGCTCTTGCGCTTGGACTGTCTTTGATGGCTAATGCCTACTTGCAACGGGAGTAAGAGAAAGTTGCTGTTCCGCTTATTTTCTATTAGCGCGGAGGCAAGGAGGGGGAGAGAGAGAGAAATTTGGAAAAGCGGATTATAACAGTGCCTTTTTGTGAACGGGTTAGTTGGTTGTTTGTGGAGAGACTTGTATTGTGGTTAATTTTTTGCGAACTCGCTCTGTGATAATGCGGAATACACACGTGGCGCGAACTGCTGGTGGAGTCGAGTACTCGTATTGTATAGGCCTATTTGGTTCGTAGTTTTTTAACACTTTTTCTTTGGACGAGATTCGCACCGACGTGAGTATAGTATCTCGTTGATAGCTTTGAAATTTCGTATAAAGCCATTGTCGTGATCTTTATAACCGGCTTTGTTTAGAAACGAAGCGAGAAAGCAGACTTGTTTTGCGAGTCAGCTGATCGACCGGCGAAGCTTTGAAATTTACCTTTTCATATTGTATGTATATGAATCTAATTATGCCAATCAAAGCTCGCGCGCTTTACTGTGATTTTTATCATTTCGTTGAACAATAGCCGTCGTTACTAAAAGTTGTGATAAAAAAAAAGTGTACACTTAATAAAGGCTATACTCACAATGCGATAGGGAAAATATATCGGCGCTGACGCGATTAAACAAACATCCCTGTAAGTCGTCTCTTGCACATAAGTAAGTATCTGAAAGAAGAGAAAAGAACGTAAAATCGCATATTCAAAATATTTCGTGTCACCGCATATAGCTCCGAGCGAACTAGATCACCGCGTTACGGAAATTTGAGCAAGAGTATGTAAATAGCCGACGGCAGTGAGTAAGTGTGAAAGGCGTGTGCTGCACGTGCTACACACCGCCCACAGCTCTCTACTATATTATATACCTATACATAATAATATACTTCCCTCAAACCTCGTCAGATCACTGCCCCGTTATCTCGATTATTCAAGCATAGGCTACATAATAGCAAATACCGTCGACATTAAAATCCGACAAAGACATATATATACACAGGGAGGAGTTCTAAACTCGTCGCTATTCACAAAAGACCAGCACGAGCTGCAGTCCTACGGCTATTCTGCACATCGGAGAGCCGAGAGTGCTATAGGGTTAATAATAGCCGGACGCGCGAGAGCAGAGCCGCCCAGGAGTAGCTCCCTCCCAAAATAATGATCGGATCAGCCGCCACGGAGTCCAGACTCTTTCTCTCTCTCTCTCACTTACTTTCGCCCATTTCGCGGTACTATCTCGACGTTTTTTCTTTATTTTCCGTATACAAAGAGTTTATAGACGACAAACAGCTGGCTTCGTTGTTTTTTTTTATTGCCATTGTCGGCCGCGAATTTACGCTTTTCTCTTTTAGCAAGAGATACTTGTGTCTTTTTTTCTCTCTGTGTGTATATAACGCGCGGACACTTGGTACATGTGTGTATTTTTGCTGCGAGTTTGTTGGAACTGCCTTGAAGTTGGATCAAATGATACGAAATGTGTGAAAAATTTTGGCTCGATCTCGGGATTCTTGGAGGATGATCAAACACATCGGCCTGTGATTTTCGTTGAAGCGACCTTTCGCGTGGAATAAATCATACGTTTACGCTTGCGAGAATTGAAAATTGTTTCATAACGGATATACACAAGCCGAATTGAAATAGTATAACAAGGGATCGTAAAATTTAATCGTCCGCAGAATGATTAATGATCGAACGCATAATAACGATCGCGCAAACGAGCAGCAAAGAATCCATATCCAAGTGGCCGCAAACAAAATCCTTTTGTGTGTATTGTATGTGATACACAGGTATATATACAAATCTCATTAACGTTACGAATTTTTCTTTCGGCAGCGTGAGTGATGCCATGATAAACCTCAGCGCCGGCACCAGCAGCAAGTGAGAATAGCATGGAGCGCTTTCCCACCATGAGTGATGGAAACATTAATATAAGCGATGTCCGTAAGTATATAATATACATAACTAACGAGTAAAAATGACTAATAGGGGATAAAAATAATTCGTGTGTTATGTTATATGAAAAATCTCGTTGGAAATCCGATCCAAATGAACTAATAGATTTACGCGGGGTTAATCAGTGGTTATTTTCACGCGTGATGCTTATAAGTCACGCATCGGTATAATATTTATATACCTGCAGTGATGTGCAACATATACATATAAGTGTTGGGAAACTGCGTTGACAGCTTCTTTTCCGTAATGCTACACTAATGTGATATCATATAATTATATAACGTATTATACAAACTAATATATTTTTGTAGGTCATATTTTTGTTTGAACGTGCGAGGCTTTAAAACACCCGACAAACTACTACTATCTCGAACCTAAAAATCGCAAGCTTCGCATCACATTCCCGCACACTTATACCTACACGAAAAAAAAAACATTCCCAAAGCTCGCTGGGCTACTGTATTGCGAGTATCGAGCGCGTTTCAGGTAGATTTGAACAAAAAGCATATAATCTACTATATAAATTAACCGACGCATCAAAACATCGCACTTTAACAAACGTGATCAGCCAAAAAAAAATACCGCCACGCACATGCCTCACATTGTATCACGACAAACGACTTAGTATGAGTATAGAAAAATAATACAACTTTTTGACTTTCCAGTGGACGCGATCGAGACGGCAGACCCGAGTTTCGGGGAGAGAAATCGCGGAGACATCGAGATGATGCAGACGACGGGAGGCAGCCGCGTGGATACACGCTCGAGGACCGGACCTTACGTCGAGATTGTCGAGCAACCGGCCAGTAAGGCCCTGAGATTCAGATATGAATGCGAGGGTAGATCAGCTGGTAGCATACCCGGTGTTAGCAGCACACCGGAGAACAAGACTTTTCCCACAATTCGCGTGAGTGGAGAAAAAACAATTGACTGAACACTTAATAATGAATGATTTATAGAGATTGATAAGAGTTTTGAATTTTAACAGATTATAGGATACAAAGGTCGAGCGATCGTGGTGGTGTCGTGCGTAACGAAAGATTTGCCTTACCGGCCTCATCCGCACAACCTCGTGGGTAAGGAGGTCTGTAGACGTGGTGTTTGCACGGTTGAAGTTCCCTCGGAAAATATGACCGTCTCCTTCGATAAACTCGGCATACAGTGCGTCAAGAGGAAAGACATTGAGGAGGCTCTCAGGCTCAGAGAGGAGAACAGAGTCGACCCTTTCAGAAGTGAGTCTTTTATAGTATTTTCTGTGTATTATATAACACTCGATGGAAAAATCAAATGTGCTTGTTTCAGCTGGTTTTGATCATAAGCGCCAGCCGACGAGCATCGATCTCAATGCCGTGAGACTGTGTTTCCAAGTGTTCGTCGAGGGACCGGAGAAAGGAAAGTTCACGGTGCCCTTGCAACCTGTTGTCTCGGAACCTATTTACGACAAAAGTACGTTGACAGCTTTTGCGATAACAAATTTTATAAGTTGAGAAAAAAGGTGTTATAGCTTTTTCTACTTAAAAAAAGCTCTTGTCGTTATCAGTGAGATAATTCGAAACCGACGAAATCTTTGGCGTTTGGCAAAAAAGGCTTCAAAATTGTGTCAGATAAGAGAAATAGCGTCGAGCGCGTTTTATCAAATTTATATACTTGCTCTCGGTTTTCGTTCATACTTACGTAAAAACTCTAGAATAGTTCAGCTCCATAAACTGAAATCTCTTTACTAAGTAATAACGTTTGAAACTTTGCAGAGGCAATGTCCGATCTTGTGATATGCAAGCTCAGCCACTGTAGTGCTTCAGTGGCCGGCGGCACGGAGATGGTGCTACTCTGCGAAAAAGTCGCCAAAGAGGATATTGAGGTGAGATTCTTCGAGGAGCGAGATGGACAAACATGCTGGGAAGGAAAAGGCGATTTTCAGCCTACACATGTTCACAAACAGGTGAGCTTCCGTTTCGGAATTCAATACAAGAGTATTCAATCCTAATAACGCGGCGTAGTACGTTCAGAGATTTGGAGCACGTCGGGAATGTCGACCTCAGTTTCGTGCCAAAAGAGTACTGCTTCTAATGATTCTAAAATAACGATGACATAGGAATGCTTAACAACATAGTTACACACGCTTCCGATAAAATACGTAACGAACGGTCTGTTTTGATTTCAATATTTGTACGCTTTAATAATATTTGAAAATTATGATACTCAACTGTCACACGAGTACATTGTACAAATTGCTACATTGCTAAAATTTCAACATCCATTTACAGGTGGCGATATCTTTCCGAACGCCGAGCTACATAACGCATCAGGTGGACCAGCCAGTGCAAGCGTTCATCCAGCTGCGGCGACCATCAGACGGTGCTGTGAGCGAGGCGCTGCCCTTCCAGCTGCTGCCCCTGGGATTAGGTAGGAGCGAGCGTATCTGGTCGCTGCGCAAGTCCTTGGCCTTGACACAAAGCATCCATAGCATTAATCAGAGCGCGAGCTTTAACGGTAGCGTTAGGAAGGCCACCGACCCGAGCGACTTAGCAGCGACCCTCAACCGCGTTATTGCGTATGAACAGCAGCTGGCGGCCTCGAGGCCCCGGCTTATCGACGAATTCAACAACAACAACAAGGAGCAGAACAGCGAGGAAGTCAAACGCGCATACAGCAAGCTCTCGGCCCTCCGGGCGCTCAATGACATTTACAACGTCAGAAGGAACTCGCAGGGATTCGTCAAGAGTGACGAGTCATCTGCGAGAGACACTGAGAATGATAACGAAGTTGTGACAATCAACGACGATGACAAGACCATCGTTCCCGAGAAGAGCGTTACGATCGTTCCGGAGATACAGCAAAACGGCTTCGTCAACGGCGAACTCGGCGCCAAAGGTAAAACCGACTGGTATGACTATAGCGAAGTAGGCAAGTGGGTGGAGAAGAGCCAAGAGGTTGACAAGGAGATGGACGAGCAGCAACAGCAGCCAGGTGACTTGATGATGGACACCACCCAAACTAACGGTGACAAGTCGCTGGATGAGCTGCTCGACAAGATCTACGAGGACACCCACGTTAAGCTGATTCACGAACAGCAACTGCAGCAGCAGCAATCGCAGATTTTGGAGGAAAACGGATGCAGCAAGGTGCCAGAACCGGACGTGCCGGACAACATGACCTATACGAGTATGCAGATGGCCATGAAGAATCCGGTCTGGGTGAGGGTGGTGCGTAGACCGATGACCGAAAAAGAAGCTGCGGATGTAGCTGCTGCTGCTGCAGCTACACCTTTGCCTGGCACCACTGTACCGAGTCCAATAATAGCAATCAGCAATAATGATTTACCTATCGAAGAAGTGCCTCCACCTAGACCTCCACCACCGGTGGCTCGAATCAAACGTGATGTGACCTTAGGTCCCGAAGGACCGCTGCCTCCTCTGCCACCAAAACGCATACGAAAAACTCCGTCGATGCCCGTCCTACCTCGAGCTTCTAGTCAGATCATCACTGAGCAGGAAACCCAGTCAACGGCACCCCAGAAAAATTTACCGACTCCGCCAAACAAATTCGGCAGTTTGCCAAAACAGAACAAGCCCGGAATCTTTTCCAAGTTGTTTGCAAAGAAGCCCAAGAAGGAGAACATCATTGCCTCGACGACGAGCCTGCCGGGCCTGGTAAGGGCACCACTTGCTGCTAGTGCCAAAAGCATGGAAGTGGGACTGGAACTGCAGCTGGAATCTGGACAGATAACGCCGCCGTATGGGGCGGAGTTAACCGAAGCCGAGCACTATGCACTGTACACGGCCATGGCGCCGAGAGCAACTGCATCAGAGTTTGACGAAATGTCATTCTATTATAGCCCTGTGGAGGGTGGAAAAATTATGGAGAAGGCCTAGAGAGCTTGCGTACTTACAATTAATTTAGAATTAGAGTTTGTATTGGTCAGAGTCGAACTGTTGGCTCGTATATGAAGAAATTGTATTGTTGATTTTTGGCAGTGTGAGAAGTAACTAAAAGTGGTCATGCGTAATTTTTGTTTTCAAAGATTTCAAAGAAATAGTGACTCATTTGCACAGGTTTGACCTTACGACGTTATTTTTCACACTGCTGTACATTTGTCGGAGCTTTTTATTCTGCATATTTATTGAGAAATCTAGGAAAGTAGAACATCTTAAACTTTTAAGTTGAAACGAGTGAAAATACTTATGCAGGATTGAAGTGACTTTTGTCTTACTGCCATATTGATAGAATGAAAAGAGTGCTTCCGAATCTAAACCTTAGCCTCGTGATTTCTATTATAACAAGAAAACTGAAGTACTCTTGTATGCCTATATATTTCAAAATTGTGATTAGCCTATACTAGGTAGTCTTTGAAAGATACTATGTCTACGTAAGAGACATGAAAATTTGTTCCTTGAATATTTTATAGGCTTTTGTTCTTTTGTGCAGGAGTTCTTTGTATACTCTATTTACCAAAGATTGTCTGACCCTTGAGGTTGAAGCTTTAATATTTTTCAGATTACAAATATTATATTTTAAATTTAAAAAAAAAACGAACACGTACAAAATAAGGTACAAAATTAATATATATGCGCAAATAGAATATATATGTAAACTTTGACTCCAAGGGTACTATATTTGTATTTTATATCGCATCCAAAAATATTACTGATTGGAAAAGTAATCGTACTTAAAGCCAATATTATTCTAGCTGTAAGCTTGAGTGTTGGTGATGCGTATTATTTGTAATCTAGTCGATCTTGACATAATTTTTTATCACTTTTGCCAAAAAGTATAGCTTTAAATTAAAAGAGAGCTGATGAATATATTTAAAATCATTACTTATATTTATTCAAAGCATTATGTTAAGACCGAAATGCATGACTATTGTTAAGTTTTTTGTATCCATTTTCAATCGCTATCTAACGCGGTTCAAACTCTCGACGCCACGTATCTGCGCGAGTCGATTGGTTTTTTTCATTGTTATTTGGGAATATTTACCTTGCATTTTTGCTACATCAATGTAGTTTTGTTTAAAGCTTGACCTGTTGGTTTGTCAAGCCCTTGCATCGGGCACAAGTCAATGCCACAGAATCAAGAGAAACATCGCTCGATGTTTATTGTACTTAGCTCGGATATAAAGGAACATATCCTTATCGAAAGATTGCAAATGGATTACTAACTCAAATTTTTAGGTCATGCCTAAAAATATTCGAGACTAAAGTATACATGTTCCATTATATTCAAATCACGTTAAGCAGTAAAATATTAATAGTCGTATAAACAGCGACACAATATTTTTGTTTTCAAAAATCGTTAACGTTTCACCGTTCGTAGATGATCCCGATTCGTTAAGGCGAAAGCGACAGAAATTCAATAACAGCCCGAATGCGTATGTGTTGAGGCACGTGCAAGCCGAGGCTGAGAAACGTGAGTATTCGTACAAAGTTCAGAGCATCCTTTTGCTTTTCTCTCTACATATTTTATATATTATTGAATGATTCACTTTGATTGGGTTTAAACGGTGTCGGTAGCGTCTTGTACATGCATCACATTTTTCTCATTTTTGGAATATTATTGTTAACTTTGTCCAAGAATCAACGTCACTTATCTATAAAATTATTAACTTTTTTTTTTTTTTAATTAAGGTAAGTAGTCAATTTACTCGCTGTTTACTAATAAGCTTTTCATGCTAATATGTATCGCAGAAAAATCATTATGTTCATGTTTACTCATTTTAAGGCATTGTAATATAGAATTTAACCATTTGTAATATCGTGCCATTCAACATATTCAAAATATAATGCATCAATAAGTATTTTTGATAAAAAAAGTCATTTTCAATATACAGTTTAAGTGAGTTGACGTTGATTCTCGTGAACATTGTATTATACACGTTTTATCATTGAATATTATGAGGTAGTACAAAAGTTGTGTACTGGAATGGTGCGAAGATTGTTGTAATTTGGTAAATATGCTCGCCATAGTGAAATTAAGCTGGACTCAACTTTTTTGTGACATTTTACAACGGGTGGCAGCATATATAATGCAATGATCCTTAATATTTTGTACTTTTTTAAGAATGCATTTTTAAAGAAAAACTTGTGTATAATCTTGGAAGAGGGCTTGTGCATCTTTTTTAAACCTAAGAACGAAAACTAGTCATTTGAAATGCATCAACTTTTGCCTTGTAAATCGAGATCGAGTGCCTTTTTTCAGTGTCCTCGACTCTTTGTGCTTTTTGAAAAATTGGATGCCGTTTTAGCGCGAAAACAGCATTGCAATATACCGAAGTGCAGATGTGCAATATTTTTAAGAAACGGTTTTTACGATGAATGAAATATGTCGCTGAATTTTTATGAGATATAATATATAAAGAGAACATTATTATTATATATATAAATTGTATCAAACGATTATATGAACAATATATGTATATACATACACATTTACTTTCTTTTCATTATTTGGTGGTCTCAATGTTTTCCCTATAGAGTTTTGTTTGTTGATCGACGAATTTCAGATTCAACGTGTCGCACATACGGACCTTCAGGTACGATGCAATCGTGTGATTTTCGTGCTTTGCTATAAAAATTAAGGCTTTGAAATGTTGCGTTAGCCCGAACCCTCGAAGTACTTACACTGTTTCTATCATGGCTTTCAATAATCTAAGATTAATGATAACTCATTTTGTTCACAATTAAAACTACGCACATGGTATTGACTAGTAATTATATCATGCATGACTCACAACATAACAGCACCTTCTACCGTTATTCTCACTGTGGTGTTCGTATTTTAATTAACTCGAATGTTCTATAAATGTATAGTTTGTGATAAACTTTGAAAACCATTAATTTTCTTAAAATATCACAATGAAAAATGTGTAATCGTATTTCTAGAACCAGGACTGCTAAACCAAATGCCTCAATTCAACTATAACATCCTCCAGCCGGTAAAAACCGAGCCAGCAGACAGACTCTCGCCGTTCGGAGGACCTCAAATGGCACCTTCGCCGCCCATGTTTCAAGGAACTGGACTGCGGTAAAAAAACTAATTATTTTTCTATAAATCACTGGAAAAATTAAAATCTCATTCTGTTTGGTTATAGACCAATGAACTCCCCAAGGCGCACACCGTCCCCGATGGAATGTGCAGCAATGTACAACATACTACCTCCTCAGCAAAATCTGGGATCTCAGCTGCAGCCGATAATGATTCAACAAGGATCGCCCTCACCGCTATTAATGCAAGACCCAATAATTGGAAATAACATAGCACCCGAGCCACCGAAGAGCAACTTCATACTCGGTGATGCAAGTGGGTGTCATTGTATTGTATATAGTAAACTTAGTATTTTGATAGAGTATTGTATTTTTCTAATGTATATATGTTTTCGCCTAGATATTATATCCGATGCGATCGGAAATGCAATAAACATCGGCAACGTTATGGATGAAAATCAACCGCAGCAAGATTTTGCGGATTTGAGCTTCTCGCAGTTGGATAATGTCGATTTGAATTCTCTGAATATCTCTGATATTGTAAAAGTAAGCTTTGGCATTCCTATGTGATAGAGCGTTAAGAGTATATGGTTACGTTACTTATGAAAATTAACGATTTTCCAGGAGGCAGTAAACGGAACCGAGGCAGCGGGCAATGCTGTCGAGGAGACAGGAATGACGGATAGTTTTACCAAGCTGACGAGGAACACCATTCAGGAGTTGTGCTCGCTGAACAACATGTACAAGCCTACGAGAGACGACGTGAATTGAAAAATGCAATGAAGACAAAAAGATAATTAACAAACGTTCCAAGTACAATTGAAATAGCTTTAAGATCAAGAACCGCGAAGAGAAAGAGTTTGGAAAATATTCCTCGTTCCCGGCTATGTGTGTAAACAAAATTATCGTGTGCTCAGAACTGTGACGCCAATTGTACTGCTGAAATGAGATTTCGGTTATGGATCGAAAGCCCTGTGATCAAAGGAAATTGATGATAGTCGCGTTTACGAATTCGCGAAGACCACATTGCGTGAGGAGAGAAAGGGCAGTGCGGTTCGACTCTGCAAGTAAAATATTTTAAAGAAAGAAGCTTCGTGTAGAATCGTTTTCTTTTAATTGAATTATTGTTCGATATTTGCTCGCCGTTTTTATGATCTGAGTGGTTTTATCATGGTGAATAAGCAATCACATTTGCTTCTTACTCAAGCCCAAGCTTTATGATTTTAATACTACGATTTGTTGAAGTTTTTTTAGTACCAGAACCTTGTGCTGAGGTTTTATACGAGGAAAATAGTGTAGCATGTAGAGCTTACATGTTATTGTCGTGTTTGTATACACATGTTTGTGATGTTTTAGACATTTATTACAATTTTTTTAATACTTATTTTTAAATAACTTTTGTGATTTCACGTGCGTTTTTGTCACCTACTCCGTCTTCCCATTGCTGCAATCGCTACAGGTTTGAGTCAAGTTATTACTAAATATAAATGAAAAAAAATACCGAGCCGCAGTTTATAGATTTATACGTACCATGACCGAGTCCAAACATATATAATTATATAGACACACTCAGGGCTCTGAATAATCTTTGTTGAGTTTGTGATATCAAGCGAACATATGTAATATGTTTTACAGCATTTTATCGTTAATTATTGTTACTATCGAGTGTATATGCCTTCAAGAAAAGTACAACGCATTTCTAAGAAAACAACTTTCTACAAATTCTAAGCACGTTTGATACGCCAGATAGCGCCTCAATAGCACAAAATAGAAAAAAATATCCGTTTATATTTTCGATACAGACATTGAGATTTATAATGCAAAAGGATTTTTATACTATATACTATACTATTACGAATAAGATGTATGTTTTTTATTTTTTCACGCAATAATATTGGAGTACAACATAATACGAACGTGCACTAATACTTGAATTTCTATGCGCATAAAACAATATTTTTTTATTCTTGCAAAAAGTTATTTTACGAAAAATAATAAGAGATAAATTTTAAAGTGTTTTACATATATACAATATATATTATATGAGGTAGAAATTTCTATGAGAACAAAAATAAATAAGATGATTTTAATCTGTATGTTTTAATTTAGTTATGAAATATAAAATGAAGTATATTATTAAATAGATAAAGGCTATTTATTAATTATAAACCCTCCAGTTATTCAAAAAATGTTTTCTTAATAAGGCTAAACTTTAACCATATTTTAATTTTATGTACACTCTGTTAGATGAGGCCCTTTTCTTGAGATGGGCAGGAGAGGAACCGAAAGGGCGGGACATCCAGTAAATTCCCAGTCTAATTCTCGAAATTACATGAAAGCTTGTCATTGAGCCATAAACCTATAACCTTTAGGTATCAACTACAAAGTGAAGTGGTTTCTCAGGCCTTTACTCCAGTGCTTTTGTCCGATTTGGTAAACACCCTGCTGACTTTGATCAGCGCTCGTAAGAACATTGGACCATTGGAATTAATAATAGCAAGATAAGCAAAGCAACGATGAGCCGAAAACCTTATGTGAAAATCATCGAGGAGCCTTGCAGTAGAGGAGTAAGATTCAGATATGGCAGTGAAAAGAAAGCAGGATGCATTTTGGGAGTCAACAGTATCAACAGTGCTTTAAAGTCCTACCCTACCATTCAAGTGAGGAAAACATTTAGAAAATTTATATTTTTGTCATTTATCAGCTGATCGATAAATTTTATCTTCTTTTTCTGTAACAGATAATGAACAACAAAGGACCAGCTTTTGTAGTAGTTTCTTGCGTAACGAAAGACGAGCCGTACAGGCCTCATCCGTATAATATTATCGGAAAGGGGCCGGGGATATCGCAAGGAATTTGCTTCTTTAAATCATCAGCTGATGAATCGGTAATACCATTTGAAAATATTGGTATTCAATGTGTTAAAAAGGCAGACATTGTCAAATCTCTGAATGAACGAGAGCGTTTAACAGTGGACCCTTTCAAAAGTAAGTTACTGTTTTACGCACATTTCAAGCTACAGCTTTACATCTTCGATACTTAAATTAAACGCATCCCGGTGTTGTATTTCAGCTGGATTTGGCCATAAAAAGCGACTAGACCGTATAAATCTAACTTGCATTCGACTATGCTTTCAAGTTTTTTTGGAAGGACAGACACCAGGCGTTTTCAACATTCCTCTGGACCCTGTAGTTTCCGCACCAATTTATGACAGTAGTGAGTATCGATATCTGAATGTAGGCTGGAAGTTATGTCATATATGTAATTCATGTTATTAAAATTTATTTTTTATTTAGTGAAAGTAACTGAACTTAGAGTTTGGTGGATAAGTCGATATTCAGCTCCAGTCACCGGGGGTACTGTCGTTTGCTTCCTGTGTGAAAAGGTAACAAGAGGTGATATCCGAGTACGTTTTTTCGATCACACTGGATGGGAAGCTGTAGCAGAATTTGCTCCCCCAGAACATTACAAACAGGTAACGAACTTTTCAAACTGTTACGCATTTTCAAAACTATTTATATACCTACTACGTTTTATAACTAAAACTATTTTAGGTAGCGGTTATTTTCAAAACTCCTAAATACATGGTAGAAGACATAAAACAGCCAGTACGAGTGCACGTCGAGTTGAAACGACCGTCTGATGGTGAAGTCAGCGAACCCATACCATTTGAATTTACTCCAAAAGAGTGTGGTAAGCAGTCAGGTCATTAAACGGAAAAATAATCTACTATATACAATTCAAGCATATCCGATTGAATGTAATATCGTATCATCTTTAATTAGCTTCAAAGGATGGGTTCAAAGCAAAGCGGCAAAAATGCCGCGAATCACCAAGAGATTTAGTCTCGCAACATTTGCAAGAAAACACGAATCAAAATGCTAATTCAGATCTCAGTACCAACGCTTTTCCGATCGTAACAACCGAGCCATGGGGATTAACGTCAACGACAATGTATAATCCGAATACAGTAGAAAATCCTATGCACTTTTCTCCATACAACCAAATGAACGCATACAGGTAAATTGGACTCTGAACATATCATAGTATACCTACAGTTATAGTGTTGATGACTATTTTTTAATTAGCGAGAATCTGTCAACGAGCAACGCTATGGCAACCGAGTTCAACCATGCCTGTTACAATGCACAACCAATGATGCAAGGGTTTGACCAGATGACACAGAATTCTACTATGATAGATAACGGTTCGATGCATCAAACGACGAATTCCGAGAATAACAATCCCAATTATGGTGAATCAGTTATACATTGAAACATTGATATATTCGTATGTAAGTAATAAAATACGTATGTATACTAATGCAGTTTCTCTTGTCGTCAGCAGTTCAGCAATATCCTGGAAATGCAATAGAACAACGAAACTCGCAGAAGTTTTCTTACTTAGATGAACTTATAACGGCAATGACGGACTAAAATTTAGAGGTCTATACCGTTCACAACCTTGTTCAAAAGTATGCGAAACCTGATAATTTTTATAGATCGATTGACTGTTTATTGCAAATTTCAGGTGTGCAATAAACGCTATCATTTCATCTCACTGCGTACTTAACTAATGTATATATTTTATCAATCTTGACTTTTTTTCTAAAAAAAAAATAAATTGCATTTACCGTTTAAACTAAAACGTTATATCCCTAAAAATTATTGAAAAATAAAGTCTTATGGAAAATGTGACATTGCGGAAGCAGTTTGCGAGATTCACATGGGCGACAGCAGCAAAGTCTCTAACGCGAAAGAGGGAGGATGAAAATCAATTCCTCTTCCTGCTGTAGCTTCCTATTTTCTCGCAATGAAGCTGGAAAATTTTACTGAGTTAGAAAATACGCATCCGTATATATAAGTTAAACTATATAAAAAAGCGATATAATGATTATTCAATTCTGTTCTAAAAGATTATATTGTTTCTATATTTATTCGTCGTAATCGATATTTCTATTTATGTACGTCGATATGAAAACAAATAAGTCTGTACAAAGTATATCATTTCAACACAGACCTATAGAAGTATATCAAATCATCGCAAAAAAATAATAAAAATTACCACAAGACCGGACACTTGCCGGTATAACGTGTGGGAGACGCAGAGGGAGCTCGACAATGTGTATATAAATAACTACACAAGGCGTGATGGGAGCGAAAAAAAGAAAGGGAATAAATTATAAATGCGTAGCGAATCAAGTAGATGACTCTAATCGAAGCATCTCGACTGCGTGGGCTTCGTCCTTATAACTTCCCTATTATTATCGCACGTTTACTTAAGTAGAACATCATGTTCGATTTTTCTATTAGGGAGCGAGGCCGGCGTTGGTCAGTGGGTCATTGTAAATATACTTTTTTTTAAGCGAATAAATCAATAATATTAATATAATAATAGGAAAATAAAATAAGAAATATGTGACTATATTTTACAAAATCATCAAAAATATAAGTATTAGGAGTTAAATTTCAATCGACTAAAAACGAAAATAAATTATCTAAGCAGAAAATGATAAAAAATGTAGTAAAGCTTCTATTTAATAAATCCATTATTAGATCGAGCTTTTTCCGAGTATAACTCCCACAAATAAGCTCGTTCCATGTGCTATTCGCGAAAAGCGACTGATCGGCGCTTGGCTTCGTTTTATATTCCTCCATTCGCGATTACGTAATCGCGCAATGCGATGCTGCCGCTTCTGTTGCATATGAGTATTACTGCCATTATTTGAGAATTTCATCGGTATTTTCGAGGAACGTGTGTTCAGCAAACGAGGTCGAGCGTACGACAGGATTTCCTTCTTTTGTTGCATATATTATGCTGGTTTTAGGATAATTATTCAATTTTGACACATGGAAATGTCGTTCACTACTGTTAATTTTTAATATGCTCAAATACGCATGGAAAATTGGTTTGGAAAAAAGACAGCATTTGCTCGTGTCAAAATCAAAACTGATAGTGTGAGAATAATTTTTGTTTCTATGCCAGATGGTTTGCATGTGAAAATATTGAATGATATATATATATACATAAATAAAGACAATAAGCCAATAGCTAGTTATATACTCACGGGAACGAATGGATTCGTCTTCCGATCTAACTGCGCTTTATTTAACTACCATCTTCGAAAATATTTGTACATTAAAACGTGGGGCACACATCCTCTCGCGTTCGAATTATCGTTACTTTTATTTAATTATGCAGCTATGGTACAATGGTATCGTAACCGCAATGTCTCATCACCCATATTTTTTTTGTATATTTTTCCACTGCTTATTATTCGCATATTATCATTTCTCTTTCTTTATTGAAAAAATTTTTTTATTATTCATTTCATTCATAATATCCGATGTATATAAATTCGTCAATTGATTTCTTGTCGATTGCGCCTTTTATTATATTATATAATAATTAATACACTGGTCGCCCAGTCAGATTCAGTGCGAAAGGATGTAATATAAAGAGAATATATAAATTCGACGACAGGACGAATTTTCGTTTTAACTTGGTTGCTCGCGATTATGTGCTTTCATAACGCTCGTCGCTGATAGGAGCGCGGTGACCTTATCTCTCGTGTCTTACCTATTTATTTGGGAAAAAAAATTCAATGACTCGAGCGCCGTCGAGGGAAGCTGAGTTTGCTCAATCGAAACGATTCGCTCGGCGCTACTCGAGAGTAAAAAGGCGATTTTTTTTCCTCGTATCTTTTCCCATTTTGTCTCACTGTCGCAGCGTTATTGAAAATCAACTCGAGCTTCATTTTCGCTCACGTGTCGCTTTTTCTTAATATTTTGGTATACTCTGCTGGTGAAAAATATTGTATGTCAATCGGCGCTCCTAAGCGCGACGCATTCGCGGCTTTTGATAAAATAAAAATTCGTCGGACGTTCGGGCGCGCGCGCGCGCGCGGACGCTGATCATCAACTGTATAAAAAATCATACAAAACGAGAAAAATAAAAAAAATAAAGGACTTTGCATCGTTCTTCTTTATTTTAAATGATCGCGCGCGCTCTATATATATTCTTACTTGTCGCACATTTAAATAAAAAGTATACAATTCGATAGCGTAATACACGTGTGTGTTTTATACGCTTACAACTGGAAAAATTACGCTCGAAACAGGGAGAGTTCTCGTGGGATCTTCGAACTTCGTCGCGTATATTTTTTTTATCTGTATTTTCTTTTTGTATCATACTTCATTCATTAATCAATGTTTTCTTCGTGAAATTTCATTTTAATACACAATTTCATACGTCCATAACATCGCTGTTATTTTTTTATACATTGCAGTTCGTCAGAAAATATACAATAGAACATTCCAATCGTCTCTCTCGTTTACTGATGGATGGGTATTACAATCACAATTAACAAGTAAATATATGCGTGTCGAAAAAAATCATTATTTTCTTTAGTCTCGGACAATAAAAAAAGAAAAACAAGGTAAACTCATCATGCGGAGTGTCTGATCGTGTTCGCGCGCTTATCTCTCATCAAAATACAGTTTCATACTTTGCTATAAATTGCATCATTATTTTTCATGATCATTTGTTGCGAGTTCGCCGACGCATCAATCTCTCTCCCCCCGATTCTGACATATGCCCAAGTGTCTAAAAGTGTGTATAACAACCTCTCCGCATTACGTTTACAATTATTAGCGTTAATAATAAAATTGTTCCTTATTCCATAACTTTATACATGCTATGTATAATTATTATGCAATGTTAAAGTCATACATTACTCATCCACACTACCAGGCGCGAGCATCGCATTTAAAACATTCAATTGGTGGTCAACAGACAGGTGAGCACGATTTTTAAAGTACCAATGTTTACTACATATCGACTGCGTTAGCTTACGTTGCTTACTGTTTCAACATAATTTCATTCAAATTTAAAAAATCTTGTTATCTCAATTATAATATTTAATATGCATGCACCATTCGGTAACCTGTCCGCCGACGTTCCACCCAGATTATGAAATTTATTTAATGTTCGCGCGTATGTTAGCTTTCTCATGTATTTTTTTCTTCAATCGTTTAATTACACATACCATTTTGTCGATAATCCGACAATTGACCATAAACGGAAAGAGAAGATAAGAACGATTTTTTGAGAGAAAAAAAAAAGAAAAACTCAGTCACGCGCGCACTAGGTGAGAGACATTCGTTGAACTACAAACGCAAAATTGATTTTCAAATGTAAAAAAAAAATCATCACCCACAAATGTCCATTTTACACTATTTAAATACAATAGAGCTTTTTTCCTTACATCTTAAATAAGTTTTCGTTACAAAACTGTCCCGCGAAGAAAAGCCAGATGACGGCAAATACCAGATTTTTCAAGTTGCGTTCGACCAGTTGGCTTGGACAAAAAGAAAACGATAGATCCGCCGTAGACGGAGGTTCGACAAAAATGCAGGAATCAATCCAGAAGTTAAGTTCGGCGTGTGGTGAAAGATAGACATATAAGATGACGAGGGTACAATATGCATTGCTGTTTGCTTAACACTTGGTTTTTTGCTGTACTTTTTTTCTTGCTGCTGCGATTGCTGCTTTTGTCGTTTATAAAAAAGAAAACATTCGTGAACGTAGTAATAGTAATAGTCGTCGACCATTAGAGGCAAACGAAAATTATTACAAATAGTTTCTGTTTTTTTTAAAAAAATGTAAATAACGACCAGGTGGGCCTTAACATATTTCTTGATCTTTCGTGTCTTTACGGAGGAAGGGGCGAACTTATAGCTTTTTCTTTATCCGTCAAACGACCTAGCAAGTATTTGGTGAAGGCTAGGAGGCCAGAATTGCGTTGGCGCCGAGACCGACGATATAGGGAGGGAAATTAATCGAGAATAAACGGGAAGATGCAAGGGTGGGAAAGTGGTTGGGAATTTTCTAATAAAAATTCGCTACTGCTCCTCTCTCATACTCTAACTTTCTCTCGCTTACGCTCGCTGTCGTATTTTATGTATAGATGTGTGAGGGGAGAATGATAGGGAATCTATATATATATTATATGTGTCGGCCCTACGCAACTCCGGCAAGGTGTCAACGACGTTGCTGTTGTTGTTGTTTTGTTGTTGTTGTTGCTGTTAGGTTTGCACAGATCGGGAGGAGATCGTCCGACAGGTGTCGTCAACAACGTTGGTGTGCTACCAAACCACTCAATATGAGAGTAAGTGTCTTGCTCGAGAGGACTGCCGACGAACGACGGCTGCGACGACGACGAGGTTGCGGGCACACCGTCGGGCTCCTCCGCCTCCCTTCTTACTTACACGCGGCTCTCCGCTTCTTCATTATGCGTCATCCTCCTCGTCGTCTACCTCACCCTCTGCCTCAGCTTCCGCGTCCTCCTCGTCATCTTCTAAAAAAACGAAAAGCAACCAAAACGTTAGAACACAAATAATCTCTCCCATCCTGGACTATACGGTCAAATGAAATATATAGACTCTGTCGTAGATCATCTCACAATGAGCGAAGGTTTATAAATACTTCTCACTGAACTTTATATCAAAATGGGAGGGGGTTCTAGAAAAGCACGCGGGCTTATTTGAAAAAAATCCTCACCTTCGTCGAGGTCGTCCTCTCCTTCTGGAATATCTTCCTCATCTTCATCCTCTTCGCCGTCTTCGACTTCCTCCTCGTCATTTTCAACTTCATCGTCGACCTCGTCTTCCTCTACTTCGCCGTCACCGTTCTCCTCCTTCTTCTGTTTCTTGGGCTCGTCATTCTTCTCCTGCAAAGCAAATCAATCTATCAGTAATCATCAACAAATACAAAAATGTTGCAATAAAATATTACTCGTCGAACGTACACAACACGCATATAGAGAGACGATTGCGTTCTGCGCATATACAAAGGATTATATAAAGATCGAGCCGGAAGCAACGAACGTACGTTATAGCAACGGGGGCGCGAAACTGATGAGAGAAAGAGAGCGACGCTTTTTCGGTGGGGGCTACCCTTCGCCGGCGCGAGATCGCCCCTGCCCGCCAAAAGCGTCCGCGCAACAACGAGAACGACTCCGAGAATTCGGTTGAGCAGGAAAATCGATCACACATCCTACACATACGGTAGCGATGAATCTGACAAAAGTTGGAGCTACAGCACAGCAGCAGTGACAAAGGTTCTCTCGCATGCTCATACATACAGCGGCATCAGACAGAAAAGGAAGAGGAAGGAAGGAAGGAGGAAAGAGAGTCGGCCGCGGTTGCGGCGAGAGAAAGAGAGACGCACGCACGCATATATACGAACCGGCTTCCCCTCGCGATGCACAAAAGCCGGCTCGAGCCTGCGCGCGTATAACGTGTGCACCTTCGAGAGAGCACACTCGCAACGAGGTGAAAGGAGAGACACATAACGCGAGCGGAGCTTCTCTCTCGCTCGCTCGCTCGCGATCAAGATGAGGAGGAGGGGAGGAACGCGAGCCGAGGGGCAAGTCTGCAGGACGCGTATATACGGGAGGAAGCAGGAGAGAAACGCAGAGGGCGTAAAGCTTCGACGCAAGTATATACATATAAAGATGGTCGAACCTGACGGTCAAGCTGTGACGGTCTGTTACGCCCGCGAGGAGCTTAATTATTCAAGTTTTTTTTCCTCCCTCTATCGCTCGGTTGTTAACGGAAAATTTCTACACGCGTGAAAATGATGTTTTATTCCATCGGAGAATCAGTGCGTGAATTAGTAGACAACGGGCTTCTTGATACGATGGAAAACCACGAGTAGTTCTCTCTTGGAAACAGAGGCGAAGAGCTACGCTCGGCGCGGCTTCTCGAGCCAACGAGAAAGAACAACACGAGCGAAGCTACATCACGTAATTGGCGCTGCCAGACGAGTATGCGTATGGCGAAAAAATAAATTAGTTGTGACTTGAATTTTTGCGTTATCGCGTCGAGAATTTTTTATCGCTTATCGCGCGCTTTTTTTCAAGCGCAACCAGAAAGTTATTCTCGTCGCTATGTGCAGCTAAATTCGAAACGAGATATTTTATTACTCGTACTCCCGAGAAACGACAGACGAAGACACAACGATGTAGGATACTAATATAAGCTGTCGCAGGTATGTGGAGGAAGGAAGAATTTTCCGGCCGACACTTGTATGATAATTTATTCGGACTCTGTTGTGAAATATAATTTACGAGACAGCCACCTTATGGTACACAAACGAATTCGAAACCTTTATGAATAATTCGATGTTTTAGAGAAGCGAATGAAATTCACGGTACAAAGATACGACAGACGTGTTACGTCAGAGTACTCAAATTTTCGTTCGAAACGAAGACAAATGTCGTGTTAATAACTGGAATTCGAATTTGGCGCGCAAACGCCTTGAAAGACTCAGTGCTGCCACCTTTTCTAGACTATACTCGTTCCGGATACGGTATTTGCTTTTGCTCCGAACGTCATTTCGGAGCACACGACGACAGTAGCCGAAAAAGCTTAAACCTCTGCATCTCTGAAATCAATGGAATCTCCTGAATCCTACATCAGCAATCAACTCGTTCATAATTCGCTAATAACATCTCGTCACCGTTCACATACAGGAAACCGACAGTGGCGTCACCTTCGACTATATCAGCACGAGCCATTGCCAATAACAAGGTCCCCGGCAGATAACCCAGAAGAGCGAGAGAGAGAGAGAGAGAGAGAGAGAGAGAGAGAAGGAGAGAAGTCATCTCTCGCTATCTCTGGAATTCACCGGCGCGGCGCGCGCGGAGCCGAAAATCGCCGGCGCACACGTGTGTAATAATAGCCTCGATCCTATCGATTGGTCCGAGAGGCGGCAAAAAACGCAGGAGAACGTAAATAAATAAATAAGTAGGCTGGCGCCTCTCGGGGGTGGGTAATTAGGTGCTGGCGACAATGTCGCACGCGCGCGCACCGAGTATATAATCGAGGCCATCGATCCGCATCTTCTTCGTGAGAATCGAGAACGAAAACGCGAATGGATAGACATACGAAAAACATGGCCGTTTCCACGAATATCACGTAACGATGAGCGCCTTCTTTCCTTTCTCAAAGAGATAACACGTTCCCCTCCACCGGCCTGACTCCCTGTGTGTGTCTATATGTATATTAATTATCTCTTGGCTCCCACTACGCTCCCGTATCGCCGAGAAAATCTATCCCTTTTTTCGGAGCCAAGCTCGGATAAGAGAATACGACGAGTGCAGTATGTATATAACGAGGCGGCGGGAAAAAAAGGAGAGCCCGACGACGCCATAGCTTTTGATGAGCGACAACATCGACGACGCACGCATAATATGACATCGTTGCCGCGCGCGATGCGTTATATTATTACCGACGCTCTAGTGGTGGAAACGGCAACTAGCTTTGCGGTGACTGCAATATAATAATATACACGCGTCCGCGTATTTACAAGTTATCAATGGTATATATACGTATATAGCGGGCGTGAACGAAGACGTGTATACATATATACACATACAAACGAGATCTCGCGTTTCTTGCTCCGAAATCGATGCAGGAGTGTCAAGTTGCGCATAATACGCGTTGCATTCACACGTATACGTACCGTCTAGCCAAACAAACTATAAGCTACTAATAAGTAGCAGTAGACATGCAGCGGGAGTGAGAAACAGAAGGCGCCTGTATATCGATTACGCGAGAAGCTACAAACGAGAGCCAGAGCGAGAGAGAGGACAGTTCGAAACGAAAGTCGAGGCGCGGGCCACGTGACGCGCGTGCCGAAGCCGCGCGCGCGCTTCCCTGTACACCTAACTCTATACAGCAGCTATATAGCACTCGAGGGAGAGAGAGAAGGCGAGAATATAAGGGAGAGAGAGAGAGACGCGAGCGCGCGAATCGACCGGCAGATTTCGGAGGGAAAAGCTGCCGGCGGCGCGCGTCGGATGCCGGCTCTTCAGTAGACTCCCTCATCCCCCAAGCAAGCAAAGACTATAGCGGCGGAAAAGCCGAGCAGAAAAACCGCGCGATGTTTTCTCGAAGGTTCGTATAGCGCCTATATACTCTACCTTTAGCGAGAAGGGAACGCGCGCAGGAAAGAGAGACATGGCGTCGTCGTATATAGCCGCGCGAACGCGCGCGCATGCCGAGCGAGTAGTGGGAGCGAAGCGGCGTCGTTTCGTAAACAATTATTATATACCCGCGGAAGAAGCCGATGCTGATACTGCTGCATCCATTCTCGATCGTCATGTATGTTATATATCTCTGTAATTAATGACGCGAAGAGCACGCGGAGACCCTCTCTCTCTCTCTCTCTCTCGCATGCATTATCGATCAATTCGAGCCGGGAGATGATGATTATACCAAGGCGAGAGAGAGATTCGAGAGAGCAGCAGCGTTGCTCTTTATATACTCTGCTTATATAGGCTGCAGCAGTAGCGTAGAACAGTCGGCCATAATGGAGCGCCACGGCGCTGCGGCCTCGCGTGTATATATACATATGACAACGTGCATAGACGAAACTCGGGGAAAAATGCGCGGGAGGATGCTATACCAGAGTATAGCCCCCCTTCTACCTTCGCTGCTTTTCACGAGCCGCTATATACATACTCGAAGGACACTCGCTCCATCTCTCTCTGTCTCACTCTATCCATCTCTCGCCGCTAGAGGTGCGTATAGTACGCGCACACGACACGGCTATATGTACATACTGACAGCGAGGGAAAAATGGCGGCGTCCCTTGGACTCTACCAACGCGCGCGCTTTCCGGACACGTTCGCGCCATTATTACGAGCGAACACACGCTGCTGACGATCGATTTCAGCGTCGAATATTATGCCGAGTCGATTCCTTATGAAAACCGAGCCGAGCAGAGAGTAAAAGCAAGCGATAATGGCCGATGCACAGAGCGCGGTGTCGAGGCCGGAGAGAGCACATGGCGGCGCGACGCTGCTGCTGCTCCGATTTGCCTATAACGGCGGAGTATAGGTTCGCCCTCGCGAGACCTGCTCCGAATTGCCGAGTATCGCTCGAGGATAAAGACGTCCGAGAGCGAGAACGATGCAAGTCTTTTCAGTTTTCGCGCTCGCTACACTCTGTCTCTCTCGCTCGTGGCTACCTCATGGCGCTCGACGCGCCATTTTTTCCCCGACCGACCGGACGCAGATCTCGGGCTCCGTTTTGCTGTTTCTCGGCTCGTTCGATTGTCAACAGTGGAAAAGCTCGAGGACAGAGCGAAATGCCGATCGAAAGAACGCGCTGTTATACAAACACGAGCGAAACACGAGGCGCGAGAGAGCGAGAAGCGCGCGGGAGCGGCGGCGGCCGCCGAGAGAAAATGGAGTCGCAGCTCGCGCGCACACCGCCGCCGCCGGCCGGCGCGCTCGTCCTCTCCTGGAGTAGACAACCCGGAGGAAGGCGAACCTGGCATGCAGCGGTAATGGGTACACTGCAATAGAGCGTCGGCTTATAGACACGCGCGCGCGCGACCGCGTGCAACGAGCGTGATCGTCTCTCTATGTATGTGTGTGTCTTTACTATATATATTATGTAGTACTCGACGGGAGTAGAAGCGCGTAAAAAAGCGAGAAAAAGCAATAATTAAACGGGACTTACCTCTGCCGCCCTCTTGATGCCTTTGATCTCGCACTTGGCGTCTGCGTTGGGCTTGTCGTTTTCCGTCACCTTCTCGACGGCGACCTCACCGCTGTTTTCCTTGGTGCTCATGGTTGAATGTGTGTGTGTGAGAGAGAATGGATATCTCAATGAAATAACGAGCGAACGTCGTCGAACGTAGTAATATTAGGAGTAGCCTGGCTGGTATATGTGTACACGACTAGTGCGTACAATATATTATAATCCGGGCCGCGCGAGGAACAATCTGTCCGTACGTCTCAGCGAGTGTCTCCGCTCTGAGAGTCCGCCGTCCGTCAACTGGCGCGGCGATGCGATCTCTCTCTCTTCTCTACCCACAGCTAGCTGCGTCTCTGTCTCTCTCTGTGTGCGCTTGTGTGCGTGTGTATAGCTATACACGTATACAGTAGCGTACTGTCGGACGGGAGAGAGACTACTGGTGGAGTCGCTTGAGGTCCGTGCTCGGCGTCGGTTTCCGGCGAAATGCCCGAGCAGCAGAGCCGAGCGTCCTTCCCCTCCAGCGCCAAGTTTCGCCGCCCGTGGGACAAGGATGCCCTTATGGCATAGTCAGTCCGTACGACAGAGACAGCTGTAGAGCGTGATGTTGGGGCGGACCGGGGGGGAAGGTGCCGAGGGCTGGAGAGGAGTGCTGAGACAGTGCGAGGGGGGAAGTAAGCGCACGCGCGGGGTTGGAGGCGAGGGGAGAGCCGTGGCGTCGAGGGGAGGTGGTGGCGGCTGCAAGAGCGAGCCGGGCTGTTGTGCCGCTTCTCCACCGGGCCGCCGCTCCTCGGCTTTCGATTCGCTTCTACTGTACCCACCGCGTTGTGTACGTACGTTTGAGCGGGATTCCCTGGCTTTCGGGCGCCCGATATAAATGGGAAGATTATTTTTTTCCGCAGCCGGCCTCGTTTTCAGAGGGGGAAAAAGAAAGCCGCTCGGAAAATTGGAAAGCCGCAGCGTCAGACCGGTGCTTCGTCCTTTTGCCGCCTTTTTTTCGGCGACTTTGGGGCTCGAATATTGTCGATTTGTAACATAACCAGCATTCTCCAATACTCATCGTCGAGTGCATCGTATACTCGCGGAGACGAAAACTTCGATCGCAGTATCTCAGGCAGCGAAAAAAATTATATCATTCAAACTTACCGGCACTGCATGACCTCGCGCGAGTTCGTCTGTGCTGTATCTCTGAAAAAAAGAAATCGCAGCTTGTATATAGGTACGCATCGAGTTTCCGAGAAAGCGAAAAAAAGAGAATCTTGAAATTCGTCGTGTGCCTCTCGCGGCGTAGCTGATTAATTCAATTCTATATTTCGCTTCTCTCCTATAAGTATATAAAATATACGCACAGATAAGTGGAGAAGTGGCATTGACGTAGACGAGGACGGAGAATCCATCGGCGGAAGAGAGGGGGATGGAGAAGAGAGGCAGCGAACTGGTCAGAAGCGGAGCAGTGTACGTGATGGAACGATCAGCTCGGTGTGGGTGCGCGTCCGTGTCCGTGTGAGGCTAGCGCGAGACTGTGTGCGAGAGAGCGGCGTTGCCGGATGTCGGTGCGGCCGGTAGTACACGCGACGAACGGCGTCTTGGCGCGCGATTTGAATTTCCCGTTAAACGATGACATTTTTGGGCGGTTTTGAAAATTTTTTTTTCGCCGTTGGCTTCATTCCTACTCGACGAATGCAAAATGACACTCGATTCGGATACGCGTTCTGAAATTGGCTCAGAACTGGGCAAAAATTACTCGCCTTGTTGACACTAACTAGACACACGCTTGGGATACAGTTTTTCTCAATCCTTTTACTCGCGCGACTTTTTCCTTTAATCCTAATCTAACGGTCAATTTTCAATATTTCTAGAACGTTCGAGGCCGCTGCCGCGATTCGACGCTTCCGTCATGATGTGTATCCCCGCGGCGGTGCTAAATACTTTCATGAAAACATTGCTCGTTGTTGAACTAGCGCCATGTCGCGTTGCGCAAAACTATGAAACTACAAAATGTCTTTGTTGCTGACTAGAATCCCACAGCAGCAGCAGCATCTTTCGACATGACTTTTTTTCGCAAACCTTCCGATAAACATGAGCTTGCAAGGCTGGATTTCAGCCAATTACGCGGCAGCATTCCGGTGCAAGGATATGCAGCTCATCGTAAGCCCGAGCTGCTTGTTGTTACAATACGTTGTTAACGTTTGGTATATAAATCAGGGCTACGAAACATTTTTCGATAAAACGTGCTATTTATAAATAGCTGTCGAGGCGTAATAATAATGCGCGTCATGAACAAAGGGAAAGCGGGCTTGAATTTCAAAAACTTATTCCGATCAACGACGCAATGGTAACCCAAGTCGAGCATCAGTAAACGTTATTTTTCACAGTATGTGTATAGCAAGCAGAAAGCGGTGTTCGATTCAGGTATACAACGGAAGTGCGCCCATATAACCTGCACCAGGTATACACATGCACCCACACGCTCTCGCGCAGGAACCTGGTCGAGCTCACACGCACATATACACGGACATTCTCAGCAAAGCGGTGGTAGAAAAATCCGTGTCGGATGATCCGGCAACGTCGCACGCTCGGCACTGCCTATGTATATAGATATACACGTACCACACGCGGCACGAGCAGGCGGCACGTTGTTCAAATGCCGCACGCTTGGCTTTGTTCAAAAATGAAGATGGCGCGGCTTTGAAAGCCGATAAAACGCCCTGCAGGCGATGAGCTACTGCTGCATATATACTGCACTTTTGCTCTGATCCGCCATCTACGTGATAGCTACTAATAGATAGCTATATTACGCATACGCGAGAAGGTTGGCGATAATAAATACAAGCGCCGGCAGCTTTCGAAAACATCAGAGAAAGCAAAAATGCCGGCTATATATAACTGTACAAAGACAAGGACAGCCGGTTATTGCGTTAGAGAGACTTGGACGCTGTGGAAATTCATCGGAAAATTCGTGCTCCAAAAAAGCACCGCAGCTTCAAGAATATGTGTATGGTACACAACTACATCGTATGTATAGAAAGAGAGAGATAGAAACAGTTGTCGGAATGGAGGAGAGAAGGAGAAAGGAAGATATAAGCTTGGCTTGCGTGTCGCGCGAGTCTTTCTCTCTCCCTCTCCTTGCGCGCGGTGTATTATGTATACAGTCATACACACAGCGCTCGCAAGTCTCCGCGGCATCTTTTCGATAATCGTCAAGGCGCGTGTGCTCATATTATATATACTTTTCGACTTGTTGAGTGAACGGCGTATATACACTCCAAAATCGATGTCCAAGCGCGTGCATTCCAAGCAGACGCATACAATTGTCTTATATAGGTCAAGCCGGTGTTTATTTACCCCTTGACATTCACCCTGTTTGCGTAAACACACACCGCTCGCAAGCTTTCCCAAAAAGGCTCTCCCAAAACCCCATCAAACAGAGGAGGGAAGGGACGCCGCCAGCTTTTTGGCGGGAGCACGCGGTGAAGCTTGAAAATCGAAAAGCGGGGGTGCATAGCTACAGTAGTAGACATCAGGAGACAAGAGGGAGAGAGTAAAAAGCGCGCGTATATTAGCCTTCGACTCTTCCTTCGTGATATTCCCATAGCAGCCGCAGCGCTTTTCCCCACCCCTCGTCGCGACGCTTGAAATTTCAATCCTGATGATGTGCAGTGCTGCGGTAGTAAGTATTATAAGTAGCTGCGCAGCGCCGGCGGAAGGAAAAAAATGCGCGATGCAACTCGAGCGCAGCGTCGCGTGCACTGCGATTTTCGTCGGAGGAGTAGACACCGGGTGTGAAAGAATTATGTATCACATGTGCTGGGATTGTATATATTGGGCTATGCGGATTTTCAGGAGCTGCAGCTGCTGCGCGCCCAAAGGTGTGCTGCGCGATGTCAGTACATTTTTTGCTTGCTGGCTCGTCTTACGCATGTCTTCTTTGTATAAGTAGTTATTCGATTGAAAGTATGATACTTATTGATACACGCCTCTTGTTTCTCATATTTTCCAAGCATTTATTATTTCGGTGCACACGTGTTCTAAAATCGATTGCCCATCAGCACCTCAGTAGTATAGGTATATACCTTCCCCCCGGCGATACTTCCGGTCAAGCTTTCTCGACGTATTATAAAATACAGACCCATCACCGCCCCCTATTATAAAACGAGCCTGATGGAAATCTCTCGGAAACGGCCCAAGATACAGTGTCTTACACCCAGGGACTAACGCTAATTACCCAGGTAGACACTTAGTAAACCGTTGTGCATACAATAGAGCAATACTTATAACACGGCGACGGATCGTCGCACCCACGCGCCGAGGAGAGCGCAAGCTATACCTACAACTTATACTCACACACAGCAACGCTGAATCACTTGTTTTTCTGGAAATCGTATGCATTCTCGAATTCACTCGGTCCGGTGAATATGGCCTCAACTCCCTCTCCCTCTCTCTGTCTCGCTTGCTCAGCGCTTCTTCGTAAATCTAGCCGTTTCTCCCTCTCTTTCTCTCTCTTTTCCGCGCTCCCACGACGACGAGCCTTTGGTGTTTATTGCGCTTATAAATATATACGATCCGGCGTGCAGCACGCGGCTCTGAAAAAAAAATAGAACCGCCATCGCCTCGAATAATGCGACGCCACGTTTGTTATTATATATTGCCAAGAGGAGAAGGAGAGAGAAAGAGGAGGACAATGTTTTTTGCTTGCGACTGTTGTTGTTTCTCCGGTGGTAATATCGATTCAATTGCAAAGTTGATTTCAGTTGTCGCCGGCCTGGAAAAGTAGGCTCTTCTAGATGCGCGAGCTATAGGCGCTATGCTATATACCGCTAAGCGCCTACTGCTCTGACTCCATTGATGTCGCGAATGAGATGATTATTCTTTTTCGGAGACAATGTCGACGATGATTTTCAGATTGGAATAGAGATGCATACCGAATTCGCTTTGGATTGGGTATTTAAGGAGCCAATGGTTATTGACTAATGAATCGCGTAGTGAAATCATTATCATTGTATTGGGAAGTTCGAAAATTTTTTTCATAAAGGCCACGCCGCCGAGTCGCGCATGCGTGTGCCAGGTGGCAGCTCGGTCGACTTCCTTTGACTCGCGGACGACGTCTTCACTTCCTTTTTCAACCATACATCCAAGATGGTAGGTGAACCGATTTGTAAAAATGGAAATTTAATCCAATCTCATCAGCGTCATCGGGCCTAAAAACTGCGCGAGACGCGAATTTTCCTATTGCATTGATTTTTCACCGGCCGATGTCCGCTGTCGTTATTAATTTTTTCGACATACCCGTGTTGATGACATCGCGTGACCTAACCTAGAAGCTTTTGCAATAATGTAACAATAATATTGCATCGCGTGTGTTACCTGTTTGTGTTTGTTAACTTTGCCTTGAATAGCAATATTCCGAAATGTAAATTGTTCTTGTTTTGCTCGTTAATTTCTATAGTTATAATGTTGAATATTGAAACTTTTTACTCAAACATAAACATAGGAAGTGTGTGAACATACAAATGGTCTACATTGTAAATAATTTCTTTGATTATAGGTGAACGTACCCAAGCAGAGGCGCACTTTCTGCAAAAAGTGCAAGGTACACAAGCCACACAAAGTGACACAGTACAAGAAAAGCAAGGAAAGGCATGCCTCCCAGGGTAGAAGGCGTTATGACCGTAAACAGCAAGGTTTCGGAGGACAGACTAAGCCTATCTTCAGGAAGAAGGTAAATTTCTTTGACATAATTATTTGCTTCATCAGTTTTAGCTATTGTCAGTGTAGTTTATTGCATGGAATTTAAAAAAAGTGAGAAAAACAAATCAAAAGATAAATCCAATGCAATTCAAGCTCTCTATCAACTCTTAATTTTTGAAAATATTGTACAATATTATTTGAAGTTTGGCAGTGCATAAATAATTTGCTTTTATAAAAATGTAATAATTGGAGTGCAAAAGTTTTTTAAAAACGTTGGAACTGTGGCATTTAAATAACTCGTGTCTATATATGAAATATACTTTTAATAAAAACAAGATAAGAGTTATAGTAAATCTATAACAGTCTTGCTTTATTAAATGGGATTTTCATATGCAACATGATTGAAATCACACTACTCTAGCATTTTAATTTATAAAGCCATTCATTTCTTGTTTGAATGCTCATTAAATAATCCATACTTTTATAAATTATGTAAAGCAATGATGTTTATTTTTTGAATACGTATTTTAGTTTCAAAGTTTATTTATACAGTAAGAGAGTGAGGATACGGTATGTCGGGAAAACTGTGCATGTTAAAAAAATTGAGGGAGTGAAGTCCTATGTTTCTTACTCGCACTTTCCCAGTATATTGTATCCTTATCCCTTTATTGCATTTTATTCAAAGTAAAGGCTTAATGATAATTTTAAGAATCTAATTAAGTGAAATCTTTAATCATTATGTTTTTATTGTGTAACAGGCTAAGACCACCAAGAAAATCGTGTTGAGGATGGAATGTACTGAGTGCAAGTACAGGAAACAGATTCCCCTCAAGCGTTGCAAGCACTTCGAACTTGGTGGTGACAAGAAGAGGAAGGTATGTTAACAAAATTTCAAATAATTTAAAAATTATTATATTCAAAATGTTCAGTGCATTATCAAGTTATTAATATTTTCTCTATTTTTTGTTTTAGGGCCAGATGATTCAGTTCTAAGAAGTTGACTCTTTTTCTAACTTTAAGGGACTGTATTTAATAAAAACAAAATAAAATCTTTACTGGTTTGTAAATTTTCTTTTTTTTTTATTTTAAACATCTGTACAAACAAAAATACACATATAAAACCTATATACTGGTTTTTTTTTAACTTTCTGCATTCACATCTGAATCAGCAGATTTTGGTTTTGGAACTAATTTGTGTGGATTACTTAAAAAAAAGTAAATATTATTTTATATATTAAAATATTAAAGTAAAAAATTGTTGGAATTGCAAAAAAAGATATCTTACTCTAACATAGATGAATCCAATCCTTCCTGTTGCATCTTTAATTTAACAGCTTGTTTAGGTACACCAAAATGAACCATTTTAAAATATTTAGCATATTGAGGATCTGAACTTATTGGCTGGGTTTCAGTCTCTTCAACCTTAGGCTCTATAGGAACTTCATTGTCAGGCTCGTCAATTTCTTGTGCAGTGACTTCTACCTGTTGTGTTTCCTCAACTTTCTTTTCATCCTCAACCTCAGCAGTTTGAGCCTGTACTGTCTGTGACTCATTTTCTACTGCTGGAATAGATGACAACTAAAAGGAATCCAAAGAAGTGGAATCAAATTATAACTTGTTATTTTTTATATTTTAATATTGCATATTTACCCGTGCTTCTAAAATCGCCAAAGACGCTTCAACCCTTTGTAACTTATTTTCAAAATCGAATAGCTTTTCCTCACAAGAGAGCGCGAATTTGTTCAAGAAAGTTATAGTATGAGCAATAAAATGGTTTATAAAAGCTATTGTCCTTTTCTGGTTGATAGGGGGAACCTAAAAATAAATGGATTAAAACATTGCATTAGAATATCAATAAGAAACCGTTGACAAAAGACAAAAAAACAAAATTTGAGGTTATATCTTGGAAGATACATGTAAACGGATAATTGCAAAATATCGAACCTTTGTGTAATCGACAGTAGGTTCAATTATTGGAATGTTAAAGTCACTCATCTTAAATGCTTTTTGTTCCTGTGTTTTCTCCTGTCAAATATTTGATTTGACAGGTGACAAAATGTCATTGCAGACGCAGTCAAAAGTGGCACATAACTATCTTGATTCTTGTAGCAGAAAAATATACTGATGTAGTGGACTTTCACATAACTATTGCCAAGATGGCGTTTTGTAGTTTGATTTGTTCGGGTAAGGTGGCGTTAACTTTTGAAAATTAATTTTCACAAGTTACTAAATAATTATTTAGCAAATCAGGTGATAAAAATTCGACTGAATAAAGTCGACAGAAGTTTCCAAAAACAGTAAAAAATCAAAAGAAGTTCCTTGAGATTTAATAAAATCAAAAGAAAGATTGTAATTACGGGTAGGTAAAATAGGAATCTACGCACCAATCACCTCTCGTCAGCAGCTCCCTCTGGATTTGCCGGTACCTCTTCCCCCTCCATTCCTTCTTGGCGCACGCGGCCAATCGGTGTCTCTCTCTTTCTCACAGTGTCTTCCACGCTCTCTCTTCTCTTCAAACTGAACAGTAATCAGTCAACAGCCGTTGCCTATACGACGGTGTGTGCTGCAGCTGAGTAGTGGACACTATACATAACCCGTGTTTGGTGCTGCACGGTCGCAGCAGGAAAATCTAAACTCGAGCACACGCACTAGATCTGCATGGAGCCGATTTAGCAGTAAATTTGACTCTCAGAGTGGCCTGCTTTTTTTATCATTTGTAAGTACTTCTCTCACCTCGTCGACAGCATGGACTCGATGCCCTCGCTGGAGACGGTCTACCAGGCCGTCTACTCGCTCTACAACAATCCGGACCCCGCGGAAAAGGAGAGGGCCTCGCAATGGCTGGGCGAGCTTCAAAAATCGGTGAGTTTTTTTTGCATTTTGTCAATTTTTCGATTGATCAAAGACGAGGTCCACTGATCGGCTTTCACTTCTGGTGGCCGGTTACAAGGGTGTCGTCGTACTTGTTGGATGTGTATCATAACCTATGAGTGTCGGATTCGATTGATGGTTTTTGTTCTGGATTATTACTTTGATAGAGTCCTTTGTTATACTTTCTGGGAAGAAGCAAACTGACTGAAATGCGCAACAGTCTCTGTTAGGAAATATTTCTTATGATGCTTCTGTCAGTGTAGGATTGAGTATTTGCTTACAATACATGATCACTGGATGGGTTTGAAATTAAGAACTTAATCGATGCTTTTCTAAAGTTCTGTTCAAAATGACGATTGTTCAACTAAGACAGTTACCTATGTTTAGTTATTTAAAAATATGTAGGCCTTGACTATCAAGGTGCTACAGTTATCTTAGACTTAGTGGGTGTTTAAAGCAATTAAAAGTTATGTAATTCAGTAAAAATGTATAAACGTAAATTAATTCTCTTTCAGGTATACGCGTGGAAAATTGCAGACGAAATGCTGCAGCAGAAAAAGGATTTAGAATCATGCTACTTTGCAGCGCAAACAATGCGAACAAAAATTCAACAGTCCTTCCACGAGTTGCCCGTGGTATCACATGTTTCCCTTAGGGATTCCCTTTTAGATCACATATCACAGATAAACAAGAATACAAATGCTATTATAGTCACCCAGGTTTGTACCTACATTAAATTTATATTGTATTCATTCTTATTGTTCTAGTTACTTTCATAATTTAATTTTTCCAAATTTAGCTATGTCTGGCTCTAGCGGATTTAATTTTACAAATGGCTTCCTGGCAAGAACCAGTAATAGAGTTATTGCAAAAATTTGGTGATAACCCCGCAAGTCTATGGCCTCTCCTGGAAATTCTGACAGTTTTACCAGAAGAAGTGAATTCTCGATTCTTGAGGTTGGGTGCAAACAGAAGGCAGCATATTGTCGAAAATTTCACTAAAAATGGAGATGGAGTTTTAGAATTTCTGGTATGTATCCAATTAATTGATATTCTACATTTTTTCACATTTATTGTAACTAAGAAAATATTTATTTTTTCAAGACTACGTGTTTAAAGAAGATCGATGACGTACAAATATATGTGAGAGTACTGAAGTGTTTTACTAGTTGGATAACTATACATGCAATATCTCTTACCACTCCACTGTTTAATAATATTATTACACTGGCTTTTGAAGTAAGTATATATCTAAAACGTATTAGATATTCGATAGTATTATTCAATTCATTAATCGTAAATAATGTTATAGGTCTTACAAAATAATATGTCAGGATCTCAATTACATGAGGCTGCTGCCGACTGTGTATCCATAGTATTACAAGTACTAGAGGAAGAGACGCTTAGGAATAGAGATCCAAATACTGGAGAACCTGTTGCAACCCTACAGCAGTTGCAGTTAGATCTTTTTTCTCGTATATTAAATCTAGAACAACCTTATCATGTATCGGTTGCCCATGAAGATATGGACAAGTAAGTTATACAAATTATTACTTCACATAGTAAGCTTGACTTCTAGTCACAAAAGAAACTTATGAAAAACCTTGAATTTTTTTAGATCAACAAACTATTGTCGCATTTTTACTGAGTTATCAGAAACATTTCTAGACACAATTGTAAATGGATGTATGAATGGAAAACAACATTATGCTATTAAATGTTTGGACTTTGCATTGATGTGTGTAGGCCATCATGACTATGAAGTGAGTAAAGATAAGAGTATTTTATCATTAAGAAAATTATTTTATAATTAACAAAATTATACTTTTCATTAACAAATCAATAACGTTTTACAGGTGGCACAAATAACATTTAATCTTTGGTACAGGCTTTCCGAAATACTTTACCAAAGAAACAATGACGACCTTACTTTGGTTTTCAAACCGCATATTGAAAGGCTTATTGGTGCTCTATGTCGACATTGTCAAATGGAACCAGATCATCTTGGACTTATCGAAGATGGTGATGGATTTGGAGAATTTAGAATGCGCGTTTTCGAGTTGATAAAAGACGTGGTTTTCGTTGTTGGAAGTAGTCACTGTTTTAGGCAGATGTTTTCTACTTTAACTGGCGGACATGGAACTCAAAGCCAAACTAGTGTACCTACGTGGGATATGACTGAAGCTGCTTTATTTGTTATGCAAGCAGTGGCGAAAAACATTTTACCTGAAGAAAACGACGTTGTACCTAAAGTTGTGGAAGCTATTTTGAATCTACCAGAAAATACACATATAGCTGTACGCCATACAAGTATTCTTTTATTAGGAGAACTTTGTGAATGGATTAATAGTCATCCTCAGTCATTAGGTAATATTTTGTTCATCTGTTCTACATAACTGCTTTTTCACTATTACATATTTTTCATATATTTTTTAAATTATAGAGCCCATATTAAACTTTTTACTGACTTGCTTAAGTCAAAAAGGACTGGGAAGTGCAGCATCCAATGCTTTACAAAGCATTTGTACAGCATGTCCCAAACATATGGCATCACATTTTCAAGGACTTCTACAAATTGCTAGATCCCTAGATAATTTTGCCATAAGTAATGAAGCTGCAATTGGTCTTCTTAAGGGTATGTGTTCATTATTTTTCCCTTTACTTACATTTGTAGTGAAAAATAGTATAATATAGAAAATCAATGGTAATTGTAATTTTTAGGTGTTGCAAAAATTATGTCAAGCTTACCGAAAGATGAAATTGACAGTGCCATGAAAGAACTCTGTTGGTTTCAAGCAACCCCATTATGTCATTTAATAGAGCAAAGAGTACCGGTTGTGAGAGCCAGCAAAACTGACCCTGTATTATGGTTGGACAGACTAGCTGCAATTTTCAGACATGCAACACCGCACGTTGATGATTGTAATGACTCACATCCGTGTCAAGGAGCAATTAATGAGGTAAATAATCGTTGATATTTTTATTTATTTTAATAAATAACAGAAAAATTTTAATTCTATATTTCATTTCATGTTTCAGATGTGGCCAGTTTTATCCAATACTTGCACAACATATCAACAGGATCAGAGAGTAATGGAGAGGTGTTGTCGTTGCTTGAGGTTTTTAGTACGTTGTCTTGGAAAACACTCTGCGCATTTACTAGAACCTTTAGTAAAACAAGTAATAAAATTGATGATACTTATTTTTCTTGTTACAAAATTCAAGTGCTGTTCTGATGTAGTTACTCATTTTTTTCAGATTATTCAATTGTATGCTGGACACCAACATAGTTGTTTCCTTTATCTCGGCTCTATTTTGGTAGATGTATTTGGTACTGATATGGAATACGTTTCTGGCCTATTGGGGATGTTAGAAGCTTTCCTTGGACCTACGTTTACAATACTTCAAGAAACTGATGGATTAAAGAATCATCCTGACACTGTTGATGACTTATTCAGACTCTGTGCGAGGTAATTAAACATAAATGTCAAGTTCAAAAGTGTAGGTAACTACTTGCAAATATTAATCGATATTTCTCTAATTTTTAAGGTTTTTACAAACTTCGCCTGTTCCATTCTTACATTCTGCAATGATAAATAGTATACTAGACTGTGCTTTGATGGCTTGCAGTTTAGATCACAGAGATGCCAATGCATCCGTTATGAAATTCTTTTTTGACCTAATTCATAGCGGACGAAATTCTGAAGTAAGTTTATATTAACTTTCCTTTCGAATATTTTAGTGGAATGTTAACTAATTCAGCGCTTATTTACAGAATCGATCAGACTTCACAATAAGACGACAATTAGTTCAAGATATATTAGGAGAAAAGGGACAACCATTGGTAATGAGACTTCTTCATGCTGCTGTATTTTCCTTATCAACCTACATGATGTCAGACGTCGCTGACGTTATAGTTGAATTAACTTTGACGAGTAGAGAGGTAAAGATTGAAATATTTGATTCTGATTTTATTTCACAATATGAACATTTTTAATTGTTATTTAATTTTTCCAATTGATCAGCACACTTCAATGTGGCTTGAACAAGCAATTCACCAAATGCCTACGGAAAATGCGGGTGGTACCCCAGCAGCAACGCCAGATCAACTTTTGGAGTTTCATACTATTGTTACTGCGTAAGTAGTATATTTTCTACTATAATCTATATAGTTTATTAAATAAAAACTTTAGTCTAATGACATTAAACAATTTTCAGAACTGACAATCCAAAGACAGTGGTACACGCATTGCGGAATTTCACGCGTTTATATCGTTGAGCGATAGGCGCCAACTATCGAGTAAAAAGTGATGGAATCAAGAAAAAAAATGAAGATTTACTAATGAGAACATTAGTAATATTCGTAGTTAAACAAATTCGCAATCAGTACGGAACATACTGCTCTTATAATAAGTATTAAAAGAAGAAGTTTACAAATTCTATGGACGACGCTAGTTCCGTGAAACAAGTGAATAAGGATTGGATTTTTTATTGCAAGGAACAATGATTTCTTGTCTTTATTATGACTCTGCAATAAGTTTTATATATATTTTGAGTTAATAAGAGTGGCATGTTTATATCTAATAAGTGAATGATATTGCGAGATTTGCGTATATGTATTATACAAATGTAAAAAAATGCAAACAATTGTTTGTCTGTGTACATTGAATCCTGTGATGCCTGGCAAATAGTTTAGTTCGGTATATTATCGTCATTTTTGACCATTTTATATCTGTTCTAACGAATTTCTTTAACTAATCATAATCAAGACAAATCAACTTTTATATGCGTTTATGTAAGTAATAGAAGATTTCTTTGTAACACTTTTGAAATACTCGCTCATTGCTGCAAGTGTAGCGCGTGATTGTAAATATAAACGTAAAAATGACTTTTTTTAAACCTAAAGATTGATCACAAGAGTGAAATGTCAGATTTGTTGAGTTTCAAATCCAAACAATAAATGTATGTTTATAAGTTTTCATGTAAGACTATTTTGACGAAATATTTTCGATTTTCGGTAAAATTTGTCATACAGGAATAACAGCACGAGTTCATGGCACTTATGCGAAATAGTCTCATGTGATTTTACATATTTTATGTATGTACAAAATATGAACAAATTTAATAAAGTTTTATATTTTATAAAATAAATGGTAACGTGAAATAGTTACAACAAATTTTTTCAATTGCTATTCTTAAATATTGATTGTCAAATTTGCCCTTTATAAAGTTATTTTTAATTTTGAGGATTGAATCGCAAATTTTTGTAAGTCTTATTTCAATAATTAAATGTATCAGAACTGTGCTGTTGAATCTCAAAATGCTTCCATATCTCGTTCAGTGTACCGCACGATAACGCCAATAGGTTTCATTCAAATAGTTCTCTATAATGATGATGCTTGTATGAAAAAATGAAACTCATCTTTTGAGAAGACTGAGATAGCGAGCGCAAAATATATTTTATACATATGTAAAAATAAATGAATGTTGATTCGTTTGTGTATGCTGAATGAATCGAACTGTGATGTCCATCCAGTACATATATTACAGAATAAATTATTAAATTTGAAAAGGCAATCAACATCCCTTATTCTTTCTCCTCGATAATAGGTGAAATCCAGTACCTACATTATAATATGCGGACACGCCTAAAAAAAAATCCGTCATTTCCATAAAAAAACGGCCTCGCCCGAGAAACATCGACGTCGGAGGTAAAATGCCGCACGAAATTTCGCCTATATCTATATATACCTATAGACACGTTTCTTTTTTCGTCAAGGAAAGGTTAGGTCCCCGTTTTTTGCAAGAACCGGCGAAAGGAGCTGCTGATGCGACCGGGAAAAAGCCTAGGCTACAGCATGCGCAGAGAGAAAAATGGACGAGGAGCGGCCCGCAGATCATCGGTCTAGAAGCAAGGGGGAAAAAAGGGACATCATCGAGGAACGTCGATCTCGCGGCTTTCGCAAGAGAGAACCGGAAGTGTTATAAGAGAAGAGAGATGAAGAAGAGGGAGTGTGTCGATGCATTCTCGCCGGGGGAGTGGCAGGTGTGCCCCTATACGGAGGTTATGTCGGCGGCGACCGGCTTCTTCTCTCTGATCTCGTGTGCTCTAACGGATTTTCGGCGACGATTTTGCAGGTATGTACTTATGTGTAAAATACTTAGTCATTGTTTGCCTTTGTTCGGGTTTGGCGTTGATTGTGTCTCGCGTGTATGTATGTATATGTATGTAGAGGAAATGGTTTTCGTGTAGTGGGGAATTTCCCTGACTATCTATTTTGTTCTTTCTATTATTGTAACAATTGCTTTGTTAGTTCTACGACGACGAAATAAAACGTGTTCTATGAATACATTATTTACTTGCGGGAAAAATGCTTGCTCAGGCATTGGACAATTTTAACAAAATCGCGAGTTTTAATATTTAAAATACATTTTTTTCCAAGCGAATAAGTCGTTCTTTAAGGTTGTAAAATAATAAATGATTACACGTTATTCCGTACCTCTCTGTATTAAACGATTTAACGATCCGAATTTTATTACACAGTAAAAACGAGTTTGGCTTTCGCTGATTACGTAACGGATTGTTTTCACGGTCCTAAATTAGCGCCGACATCGACGAATTAATTAACCCATTTTACTACTTTTTACGCGCCCCAATCGATCGTAATGTAGTACATAAATGGATCGTACATTCATGGGCTGCTCCAAATCCTTCACATATAATACATTCCGAAATTACAGATCAAACCCGTCGCTCCGTGGATGTAAAATTTAAAATCTTCAAGCAAAGTTCAAAGTCATCTCATGAGTATTAACACGAAATTTCACCCATCACGAGATGACTCACTTCATCGAGTAGCTTTCGATTTTTCTTCCAAGAATGATTAGCATCAAAATTTCTGACTCACTCGAAAAAAAAAAAAATATCCCACCGAACCAAAACTGCATCACACACAGACATCCTGTCCGCGGATATAGCACCGGTCGTTTTCTCTCTCTCTCTCTCGTCAGGCAGACCCCCGCATTCTCCTCCATCCGGCCCTCGAGATCCGCCGCCGCCGCCGCACAAAAGAAGCATCAGCCATACGCGAAAAAGCAGAGCTCGTCTCGATGACTAACGGGACTAACCCTCTGATATACACGTTGCAGCAGTGGCTTTATCGGCTATATACTCTCGACGCGCGTATATGTATAATTAAAGTTACCCTTTTTCGAGGGAATGCACTCTTTCTTTCTTTCTCGGCGCCAGAGCTCGCTCTTTTCTTTTTCGAGAATCTTCTTCTTCTTCGAGCGCAGGACATTGCCGGCGATCTTGAGGCCTGAGTCACGTTGAGCGTTATGAGTCAGTTTGCTGCTGTTGCTGCTGTACGGGAATCGGTTTCTAACAAAGGAATGTTATATGCGCCGACACGTTGCTGGCTATAATATAGTGTGTGGGATGCGATCTATCGGTTCGAGAGAATGTCGTGTGGCGAGCTGTTTTTCGACACAGTGATTTAGTGTCATTGCGTCGTTTTTCCTGAATATTATATACATGCTTTTATTATATACGAATATACTCGCCATGTTTAGCGAGCGAAGATACATACAAGTGCTAAACGCACATCGTTTTGCTTTTCCCCGGCGCTTTTGAAAGGCTTATTCATCTCTATTTTCGTTCGCTGAATGAAGGATCCGTGTATATACACAGACATCGCGTTCCTTTCGCGCGCCCACCTTCATATTTTTCAACTCTCAAAACAATGCTCGTTAGCTGTTCATCTCAATGGGTTTAACACTTTGTTGCGTATCGCGACTCGTGTATATTGAGTTTCCAGTTTACGCCTCCGCTGTGTAGTTGTTGTCTGTAAGCGAGCGAACTATTATCGTACACAACTCCGTATAGATGGAGTATCTATAATAGTTGGACAGATGTTCCAAGTTGTGCATTATATAGGCACATATAAATGTGTAAAAAGTATTCAAAAGAAAAAAAAATTTGTATTTAATTCGAAACAATAGCAGAGCAGAATCTCACGTCACGCAAAGTCGTGTGATGCATCACGCTTGCTTGGCAACAAGTGCTGCAGCAAATTGAGCCGATCGTCGAACATCAGTGTGATGTACATCGACATAAAGCCCGTGCACGACGTTTAAAGAGCCATCCATCTATATCCCTCGACGCGATTCCTTCTACTATATATACACCACGTCCCTTCTCTCTTTTCTCTCATGTCGGTGTAGGGGCACATATCTGCATGCAACAGACTAAAGGACATCGGTCGACGCTCGCACGCACGCGAAAAAGAGAGAGAGAGTATTGACTGCCGAGGATATCGAGTCTCTATACTCGGTACCATTCACGGCTCTCCACCGGTTGCTCGGCTGCATAGCGACTGTATAATATACAGCTCGTGGGAGTCTGTACGTGTCGCATCAGGGAGAGCAGGTCGAGCGCGAGAGAGATTAGAGTATTGTATATACTTATCGGGGATTTTTTTTTTTCGAACTGTATTGAATACGCGTCGAGACGGAGTTTGACAAATAAAAATATTATAGGTACATACACAGGTGTATAAGTAGAAAGGTCCGAGTACGGCAAGACTTGTGTGTGTATATATAAAAAAACCGCATCGCTTTCGCACGCGGATTACAATAAACCGATTGCCGGCAAAAGCCTCCCCTCGAATTTCCGCGAAAACCACGGGAGCAATAACCCTCCTGGAAAATCCATACACCACTGCGCCAACGGCAGCAGTAGCAGAGCAGTACCACCGCCCCCAAATCGCATGAATTCAATCCCACTGCACACACAATCCTCTCTCTCACTCTCTCTCTTGTTCGCATGCAGGTGTACGCTATGCTCTGCTCTCTCGAATCAATCGCGTCCCCTCGCATCACTTAACAATGTCACCAGCGGCCGCTGGAATATAAAAAGAAAGAAGAAGCGCGCGCTCGCGCTATAGGCTACAGTTGTAAATCGATGCTTTCCAGCAGCAGAGGCAACGGCGTAATCAACCGATCGGCGAGTATATATCCTGCATCATATAGACATATACGCAGGGAATATAACGACAGCAGCAGCAGCAGCTCATCGTTGCCAGCAATAGAGAGAGAGATAGATAGATACATACAGCTGTATAGGTATACCTCTCATCGTTATATGGATCCGTAGAGTACGGCTCTGTGTGCTGTATATACAGCTCTCTGCAGGCGTGTACGCAGTGGAATCGACAGCCGCCGCGTTGCCGGGCAACCAGACAGTCTGACTGTCGCGTCTGCCGATCTTTCTCTCCCCGAGAGCAAGAGAGAGAGACGGTCTACTGCGGGGGTGAAGGACCCAGGGTTAGACACAGAGGGATAGAGAGGGATGTTGAGGGGTGGAAAGGTACCGGAGGACGAGGAGGAGGAAAACAGGTATACGATCTAAACAGATGCGCGGGACGAATAAAGTTTTAAGGGCTGGCTTGGAAAATATGCTTGCTATATACTCTGCAGGCTTTTCGGGGGGATTGATGCTTTGTGGACGGCCAGCGGTTGTTATAAAAAAAGTCGGCGATCGTTATTGCCGGTATATTCATAGCTTTTAGATAATCCATATCGTATATATACTAGTCTTATTATTACGCGATTTTTCAAAAAACAATGTCGTCTCTTCTGAATATACATCCAAACCGATTTGTGTAGCTCACAAAAGCGGACGGTCGATACACTGAAAAAAGTGATCTATTAGTAAAAATGACTATACTGTCGAGTAGCACAGCCATATACAGAGAAAATGAAAAAAAAAATTTCAACGAAGTCTAGTATAATTAATTTTATTTTGTCAATCTATGGCTGTGCTACACGACACTAATACCTATAGTAATTTTTACTATACACTTTTCTCAGTGTACTTGGCTTAATTCTAGTCCAAAATACATCCCAATAAATAAAAACATCTCAAAAGTATAAGAAAAATAGATATACCGGCCGGCGAACTCCAATACACGCGGAGGAGTAGGAAGAAGGGCTGCGACGATGATACGTATAGCTTCCAAGTCTGATGCTAGTACTGCACCGACTGTACGGTAGTGGGGATGATAGCGCGAGCTACTGAGGGGAAGGGGGTAGAGAGAAAAGCAGCAGCAGCAGCCAGGGCTGCAGCGGCGCAGACGAGGCGAGGTCAGTTATCCGCCACGCCCGACGCGGACGTGTGCAACGCTCTCTCTCTCTTTCTCTGCCGCATTGCACTTTCCGGCTACGCCACTGCGTATCGCCGCATTGCCAATATATATTCTCTCTTTCCTATATACTACACTACTCCCTCCCTTGTTCTCTTCTTCGCTGTGGACTTTGTTTTCTTTTTATTTCGAGAGAGAGAGAGAGAGCGACTTGCCTTCTTTGCTGCGCCTCTTTATGTTCCCGTAGACGCCGCCAGACGATGCTCTTAAATTTTCTTTGACGTTTTCTCGCGCGCTCTATCTTTCTCTCTGATGCTCACAGCTTGTATATATATGCGCGAGCGAGAGACTCTTGCTCTTTTGCACGAGCTTGACTGATTTTATTTTTTGATCCCGAGGCCGCCGGCTTTGAAGCCGGCCAGATTCTGCGTCGTTTTGAGAGGAGGCCTGCTTCTTCGTTTTCCTTTTTTTTCCTCTTCTCTCGTCCGAAGCGATGGAATTGAAAAATTACTCGCTAATCCTGGCCTGGATTTATTCCTATCTCATTGTATAAGGATTTATTCGAAATTCCCTTCTCATCGAAGTAGATTTTTTTTTTCACCGCGCAAAAAGTTCTCTTTCGCAAGCGCGATAAAACACACACACATTGGAATAATCGACGAGAGTGTATATATCATATTGCGAAAATCCGCAGGACAAAAACGTCGTTTCGCAAATCGAGTCGCGCTTATTTTCTAAAGGAGCCTCTCTCGTCGCGCGTATATACCGAGTATTATATAGAGACGTGGACGCAGGTGCCGGGTCAAGAAACTGCATCGGACACACATGTCTGCCAACGCGGCTCTCGCGTGTGACGCAACGCGCAATGCATTCTCAAACGCGTCCTCTTGGTTATATGTATATATGTATACTGTAACGACTAACGACGCTCGTTATACAATGCGATAATAGTCATCAGCTATAGTGTTGCGATGTTTTTAAAGAGGTCGTATATTGCTTCGGTTTTTAACTTTCCATCTTGAGTTTTTGTCGACAAATTATTCGTAATCGTGTATACAATTCACGTTATCGAACGGTGTAATATAGAGGAACAAGGGTAATTCAAGACACGAGGCATTATGCGATTTCACGGAGTAATGCTGCTCACTTCCGGCTCTTCGATCGCGTAAAATCGATGCCTCTCGAGTGTTATACCGGCTAGAAAATAAAAGAGGGACGAGAGCTCGTGCGGACAACATACCGCGTGTATCTATATATACCGCTGCAACCGCAGGTTTATCCGTTAAGTCGGGCTTATTATCGGATGATCCAGTTCGCGCGAAAAAAAGAAAAAATTCTCGCTGGTAATGACAAAGTAAACACAGACACACACACACGCTGTTCTTCAATTATCGGTCATTTCACGCTGGACTTTTTATTTTCTTGTTTGCTGCTTCTTTTTCCTCCAGCACCGTTGCGGATGATTTTCACGCTCATTTACGAAACGTAGCTATAGTTTCTGTACGAAAATTGCGTTGATTTTAATCACTGCAGCTTTCGGCGCTCGATCGGAACTAGTCGATAAACGCCGGCTTTACAAATCTCCGAACGAGTAGATATCCGGCGAAAGCGACGAGAAACGAAGAAAAAGGAATCGTTAGTCCGTCTAGACTGAGGCGATTTATCGGCACGAATCTCTCCTCTTCAGAGCAACAAAACCAAGACGAGACGACTGCTGAAGGTTTATTTCGATCTATTGACCCTTTCGTGTACCGATACACGAGTTTAATCGTTTCACCAACAGCCTCAATCGCAATGGAAAAACGCGAGTATTTTTATTTATTAAAACTCATTACATCCTCCTGTATGTATATGTATTATTATGTACAATGAAGTAGCATCATCGGTATATAAAACGTGTTTACGAGTGACTGCGCAGCGACTTTGAAAACAAGCTCGCACACCGAGTACTTATATACAACAACAACAGCAAAGAGAACCACTGTCATCGCTCTCGCGCGCGCGCGCGCATGGGTCATCGAATTTTTTCAAGGTTGCCACGGCTTCGCGTGTTCAAAATAGTTTTGGAACCAATCCATCTCTGATTTTATGCTCTCCACGGCAGAGAGCTCGCGCTTGGTTTTCACAGAAAATTTCAATTTCAACAGAATGCTCCCATTGTTATACCTCTTCTTTTATATATATATATATAGATATACATTCGAAAACAGTAATTACACGCTCAGTTCATAATATGATTCGTGGATGGGTGCTCTGGTTTGTGCTCGAGCTTTACTCGTCGGCTGTAATTTTCCAATTTCGAGATAATTGCTCTACCGGGTTAAATTGTTATATATACGAGAGTTTCTTTATAAATGTGCGCGTGTGTGGTGTATATTTATATACGTAACAATGTTTCGCGGCGACAGAAGAAATGAAAAATCGATATTAGCATCATGGAGACAAATGTCTCCATGAATAGAAAAGCTCCCGGAGAATTACGAAATCGCTCGTCGAACCCGCAAGGTCACCCTCCAAAAGAAAAACAAAATATTTACGTAGTAGCGGTAACCTCTGCTATCCTCAATTTTTCCTCTGGTATATACTTGTATATACGAACCGCAATATTTATACGAACGTCGCTCATCAATTCCCTCGAGATTTAATCGGCGATAAATAATCGCCAATTAAAAGTAATTTGTCCGGCGTATCATCTTTCTCTCTCTTACTCCTTTTATAAAGTTTCAATGTTACGGAGAGAGAGAGAAAGATATTGAGGCTACTGCAGCGTCTCGGTGCATCATAATGCGGCTCTCGCGAGCTTTTATTCGCGCAGTAAAAAAGAGGCCGATCGTCGGGCTGTCCTTTTCTTCGCGGGCCGCGTCGTCTCGTAAAAAAGTCGTTACGAGGACGTTGCTCGAGCCGTATAACAAGGAGTAGTGCTCGCAAGCTGCCGCTGACGGTAAAGCTGCAGCGCTGCCGGCGGCTCTCTCTCTCAACTCTTTCTCTCCCGAGCGTGAGCTTTGTCTTTCTCCAGATTTTCCTCTCCGGCCCTTCCATTACACTCTTAATCTGAGCCCGTATCTCTGTGTGTAGAGAGGCTTGCTGTATATACGTCTGGCGGTGGTTTTTCTCGAGCTTATACGTTCGCCCGCGCGTTTTTTCTTATTTCGTCGCGAGAGAGCCTCCCACTCGTGTGTCTCACCCTCTGCTTTCTCCTTTGTTCCGCGCTCGTCCTCGGCCATCTGCTTCTCTCTCTCTTTCTTTCTCGGCACACGACGAGTTATTGGCAGTATAGTGGCGGCTGACGATCGATGCCAATTTTCGCTCGGCTGTATATAGAGATATATATATATAGGTATATGTATACACTGCAGTGAAGCGACGAGACGGAAAGAGAGAACGAGCTTCTCCGCGCGAGGTTAGGTTGCGCGCCTGACTATATGGGTTTCGGGTTCCAGAGATAAAGTTCGCAGACGTTATTATGTGGCTCGGAATTCCGCTTTGGCTTATATGTGTGTGTATGTGTGTGTGTGCAGTGCTTGCAGCAGCAGCGCGCGGAGACCGTACATTGCCCTTCATTTTTTTTCCACTCCATATACTCGAACCTATTTTGTCTTGTGTTCGAATTGCAAGCCAATGAGTCGCGCTGTTTTTTACATTACCGAGTCTCGTAAACACGTTGACGTTGTTCACAGGCACTTATATATACGAGCACGACGACGAGAAGGTCTCTTATCAAAAATGCATACATTATGCCCGCGGAGAGAGAGAGAGAGAGAGAGAGAGAGAGAGAAAGCTTGTCAGTACCCACACGCCGAGCACACTGCACTGTAAAGCTCTCACTTAGGCTAAGTAATAGCCGAGCGAGTGAGAAGACACACAATCGACTCGACACTCGAGTGTATAACATGTATATGCATGCTGAGAACAATGCGCGACGCGTCTTAATTTTCATTGCGCGATGAAGCTGGCGCCAGCCTACGCGGAAAGTTCTTCGATCTGGTATATAATAGATTCTTATATGTAGAAAGCGTCTCTATTTTTTTTTCTTCACTAGAAACTACAAAACCCACATAACCGCGATGCTTCAATCTTATCAAACGTTCAAAGCACACATATCAATATAAAATAACGATTCCCTACGTATCTCATAGTCCATTAGAAGCTCCAGAGCAGACAAATTAATCCTCGATCGCTTATATATACTTTATAAAGCCATCACATGCCGAGAGGGCATTAATACACTCGGCGTATGCAAAGTGGCCGTGCAGTAGTATTATAGCCAGAGTTTTTGCACGCATACATATCCAGCGCCTATATCCTTCTCTGCAGCACACACACACACACACACACAGATTACTTAGTCTCGCGGTCGAGCTTTTCCCGGCGACGCGGAACGCGCGCGACTCTCTCCGCCGCAACGAGATAATGAGGGGACACAGAGAGCCACTCTGTCTTCATGCATAACGCTGCATGTGTGTACGTGCGTATATACTGCAATCTCGCCCTGTATATATGCTATATATACTCTACATAATACAGGCGCACCTGGTCCTGCAGCCGTCGTAATCGCGCTTACTAGGCGTTGTTGCTGTTGCTGCTGCTTGCGGTACCAAGCTGCCTCGTGCTTGGCCCCCTTTTATATTACCGCGCGAGAGCTGCCCTTATCGCGAGCCGCAACGCCCATCGGCCAACGCTGCTGCTGCTGCTACTTTTTTGCGGCTCTGCAGTGTACTCGCTCTTTGGACGGCTTTGTTGGCCTTCCCGCCGCACGAAAGAGAGAGATGCTTTAACGATGTGTCTGCGGGCAAGCGTGATGAGGTGACGAGCTGCGGCGGGGATTGAAAATTAGCCTCTGACTAACGTGTTTTGTAAATATTTTTTTAAGGAACACTTTTTGTTTTCTGTAATGTTTCAGGTGTAATTTCGAGCTTTCTGGATAATAGATACTTGCGCTCGCTGGGAAAACGGTGAGTTCTGCACATGTATATACTTAAAATATTATATCCATGTAATATATAGGAACGTGTAATATTAAGAATGACGTGTGTATAGAAGCCTGAGAGTAGAAACTTTTGAAAGTGCAAAGTTGTAGAAATCTTGGCAAGCGCATCTTTTGGTTTTTGTATACGCATATGTTTCAGCGCGCGGAAACTCTCCCTCTCTCTCTTAGGTAAAAACAAAATTGAGCAAAGAGCTGTCAAAGTTTACGATGTTTCATCTCAGACGTGTTCCATCTCCGACAAGGCGCGTCTTACCAATTCGAGGTTTATCTACTTACGCGTAGACAAGTTGCCTTGCTCCATCGTTATACAGCGCGTCGAAAACTTTAGACTCTCGTTTCCCTCTAATACTTATTTTTCTCATCCATTTAAATAAAATTCCAAATGCAGGCATAACAGGCTATAACGAACGTTTCGCATCGAATACTGCTGTATAAGCATATTAGTATGTATATGTAGGTGACCCAAAGAAATAGCTAACCAGAGCCAACGATCCGTCAGTTTAATTAAGTCGCGCTAATTCCTTCATTCATAATAATTTCCAACCTCAACCCAGCAGCCATGGAGTATATATACTGCACATACCAACAGTGCAATATATAGTAGCACAATATCCTTACTCGGTCGAAATGAAACATTCACACGGCCGACTCGCGGAATAGATCCCCGCGTCCTAAGTCTGATGTCTCGGCTGTAGTCGTGCAGTGCTCATGCATTCGTTACGAGCGTAAATTATTTTTAGAATCACCGAGCCACGTCGCCGCGGCGACAGATTCCGCGCATCGCAATGTATTATACCCGGGGCTCTCCCTCTCTTATATACTCTCGAGTCGGCAATCGAAGCGCATTCGTCTTTAATGCGCGCACATATCGCATCCAGAGCGCTATTATACGACCGCCGACAGAATAGTCGAGTGAATCTCGTCTGGCGGTGACACTATACGAGGCCGGCCAGCTGCGGATACCGCGAAATCCGCGCCGTTTAATTCTCGTCTCGTGTAATTCCCCTGAACCCCTTCTTATTCTTCTTCTTTGCGGCGCACGGCTATCGCGAGCGAGTCTTACGTACCGATGAGGATTCTTTTCGCTGTTTTTTAAGCTTTTACGCGCTTCTTCTTCTTCTTCTTTATCAAGTTTATGATCCTGTAAATGCTGAGAGCTTCGTGCGACGCAGGCATTTAACTTTTTGTTCGTTTATTTTATTGAAGTTCGATTGCACGTGTTCAAAACCTGAAGTGTACCATTTGCCTTTTACGTTATCCGGGTACATCTAAAAATTAATATGAAGAACGCCAAGGCCTTTATTTTACTATACTATAATTTTCAAACGCTATGACATTTGATTTTTGAGGAGATATGAGGATACAGTTAATGATAATTTTTCTAGAAATCGATAATTTTTATTTGCAAGCTACCTGCATTTTTTAAAACTATTTTCAACTCAACTGTATACGTGTCGCATACGCAGTGTAAAACATGTTAGTGATGGGTAAAGTTGCATTTCGCAGTTTATATCATATTTATTATCTTTTATCAATTCTCATTACTTTTAAAATAATTGCATCTGTTATTTCGTCAAGTGTGTCGTTGGATTTGATTTTAAATGAAACATCAATATCTAAATGTTGTTTCCAATGGACAATTTTCGTGGACGATTTATCTCAAGACACACGTAAATACAATAGTATTTTGAAGTTAAACAGCGAAATTCCAAAAGTAATAATAGATTTACAAAAATCTTTGCAATTAAGAAGAAATGATCAATCGATTACATCGCCGGTTTTCCTTAATCCAAGAAGATCGACGTTATACGTTGTATTATTAAGCAAAGATAATGATTTTAGAAATTTAATTGACTTCTTTGTGCAGTTATCTCCTGAAGTCACACGACCACGGTGTTTATTGATTTTTTATGGACACAGTACTGTACCTTACGATTACTTCCATGCTCTTCTCCTTTACGCGTGGTCGAAAAAATTTCTGGATTTCTCTATAATTGAAGTAAAAAGTAACTGTCAGTTTTTATATTATTATAATCCATTTATTCAAATCTTCAAAAATCAATCGCTACAATCGCCTTTGGAAATTTTTCCTGACAAATTGCGCAATTGCAATGGATATATTTTGAAACTTATTGCTTACAATTCTTTTCCATACTTAGAGTACCAAAAGTATGACAATGGTGCAATAAGTTTAAATGGAATTCATATAAATTTCTTAAGATTAGCGGCGGAAAAATTCAACTTGACATTTAAATATATTGAAATGAGTCAAAACGTTACAGGAATTGTAGTTTGGGAACAAACAAAATTACTTTTTAAATCCAATAAACTGGATGTATTCCCGATAGCGATACCCCTTCTTGGTTATTTAGGTGGCATTGAGCTACCGGGAATTCAGGATAAAGTGATTGCTATTGTACCGATTTTGCCGAAGAATACACTATCGTTATTTGATTCAAAAATTTTTCTTTCCATCGCAACACTTCTTTGCACTACTCTATTGATTTTTTTTGTTACAAAATTATTCAAAATAAAATTAACAGATTGTATAATTTTAAACCTTTTGGGAGTTATCTTTGCCATATCAGTAAATGGAAAACCTCAAACATGGCCGACTAGATACATTTTCTTAAGCTTCGCTCTACTTTCAATTATGTACAATAATGAAATTTATTCGCTTTTCTATGAAAATAAAATAAACGTTGCTGAAATGCCTTTTGACAGCTTTGAAGATATAGACAACTCAAATTTCGAGTTATTCATGTCTAATTATGTATATGAAGTCATTTTTAATTTTAACGAAGACAAAATTATAAATCGCCTTAAATTGAAATCACATGTTACCGATAACGTAAGTCGATGTGCTGAAAACTTGCAAAAAACGTTAAATATGATCTGTGTAACAACATTGCCATCCGCATTACAATATCTGAAGGAATATGGAGTTGTTAAAGGCACAAAGACAATGAAGATTGCCAAACCAATCTTCAACTGCTATGGCTTAAGATTTGATGTTGGGAAAGGTTTCGTCTTTAAAGAAGTATTTACCATTCATTTTCTAAGAATTATTGAAGCGGATATTTGGCGTGCGTTGAACCCCTACGTACAATTTATAGATGCTTATAAACATAAACGAGTAGACGAGGTGAAGAAAAATGATTCTTCCATTGTGGGCCATCTTATCTCAATTTTATTGGTTTGTTACTTTACATCGCTTGTAGTTTTTCTTTCGGAACTAATATTAAGCAGCATCGTTGAATCTAAATAATTGTGTGTTTCTACCTATGATTAGATGTTTACTAAATGTAGGAAAATTTGCGGTGACAGATAAGAAATTGATTGGTTACATTGTAACGATTGCAGTTTTTCGTTCAAAACTAATGTTAAGCAGAGTTAAGCGTTTGTGAAATCTAAATAACTGTGTGTTAGCACTTATCAACTGTATGAAAATTTGTGGTGACACTTAATAAAGTCTTCAAAATCCAGATATAATATTTTGTTATTTGTACCTTTATGCAATTCGCTCAAAGTTCAACAAAATCGATCGTCACTCACACTTCCATGATATCGATTCTTCGTCTGGTAAAGCCCTCATTAATATTCATCACAGCATTTAGTTTGCCATCGTAAAAAAGGGCCTCGCATATAATACGCAGAATGAAAACATTTTTAATATCGGGCCTCTCGCACACGTATGATAGTATGTCTTACGCTCTCGTCGCATCTCATTCGTCGAACAATAAAGTGCACGCCCACAAAAGCAGTCGGAAAGCAGCAGCAGCAGCAGCCACGAGAAAGTATTATACGAAGGTACTTAGAACTCGTTAAAATTGCCGCAGAACGCGCTAGGCCGCAAGCTTCCCGTAATACGCGCGCGTCTGCAGCTGCCCTCGAGAACTCGTGATTTCCATTTCGCTGCAGTGCGCGCGATGCGACGCCACGCGCACTCCAACAAACTGGCGCAATTTTATCTCTTCCACTTGCGTATATATAACTCTTTCTCTTTCTCTCTCTCTCTCTCTCTCTCTCGACTTTAATTCGAATTTGCATATTCGACTTGTGCAGCGCTGGGAAAAGAACTTTCTTTGCGTCTGACGATTAGGTGCTGCTCTCGGCTATTCAACTTGTTCCGCTGCAGTAGTCGGGTTGGTGTAATGCGAGTATAATTGAATGTCTTTATGCTTTCTATAAAGGAATCTAGATTTGAATATCGCATCATTTTTTTCAACGGTTTTCTTTGGCAAAGGGCTATTCTTCTCGCTACACGATGAGCGAGGAAAATTCGCGCCGGCAGACACACTTTCGAATGGAAAAATCATGCACTTCTTCAATGAAGTGCTCACGTGCTCGTTATATTCCTATATGAAGAGATCATTCTACGCCAAGCACAAAAGACTGCTGGATTATTATATGATAAAAATAATATTTTTTTTATCCTACTGCACTTCAAGCGAGAGCTTTCAATTTTCCTTCGAAATTCATTGAAAATGCCATCAATAAACTGCAGATACACCTTTTAATTTTTCTCCCAAAGTGCGCGGCCGTCTAGATTAAAAAAAAATACTGGATTTTTTGTCTCAGTTCGGAATGATCAATACTCAGCAGCACGCGCGCTCTATACGAATATGCGCATTGCCGCAAGGTAGTGCTTCACCGAAGCGTCGCGATTATATGCACTTCTTCGTATTTTAGAATCTTCCGGGAGTTCGGTTCTTTATCACCTTTATATACCTACACACAAGCTTCTCGCATTCCTCAACAGCATCGGAGACTCTCTCGCGCGACCAATCGATCGCCGCTGCTGCATGAAAGCTGCTGCAACGCTTTGTCGAGGCCATGGGCTTTTCCGCTTTTCCGTCAAAGCTGCAGCATCGGAGAGATGCACGCCAGAGATTGAATTATGTACGCCCTCGGGTTTGTCCTCTCTGCGGCGGCAGTATTATATAGATATATCTATGGCCTGATGTGGGTGTGCTGCGTGAGCGAGCGACTTTTATGTCCGAACGAAAATGCGCTTGCTATGCGTCCCGTGTTTTCGAGCAGCAGATCAATTTGATTTTTCTTGATGGGTGTGGGAAATATTGATGGATGATGTTCTTTTTTTCGTTATCTTGTTTTGGTGCTGATAATTTACAGTCTACTCTCTGCTTTTGTCAGCTCATTATAAATTGGGTTATTATCAGTTGGATCGAAACTCGATAGATACCTTCACCGCGAGTAAAAGAAAATCAAAATCAAAATAAAAATCTGCCAATAAATGTCTGACAGAGAGGCAATAAAATAATCACCGCTCGCCCGAATCTGGACTAATCTGCCTCGCGCGCGCGCAGTATATAGATATAAAGTGCCAGCTCTCTCGGCTCGACTATTTCATCGTGCATCGCCGCCGACAGAACGGGTGAAGGACCCGGTTTCTCTCTCTCTCTCTTTCTCTCTGCTTCGTTTTACCTCCCCGACGACGTCTTTGTCCCCCTATTTCGCCGACTCCCTCCCGCGATTTCCATCTCTCCTCGCGCGCGCACATTGCGAGCTTCTTCGATCCTCCTCTTTTTCGTCGTCCTCGTCGTTGTCTTCTCTGTGTTTTGCGCTTTGCCTTTTTCTCGCCTACTTGCCTTCTCGCCAAAGCAGCAGCAGCAGCGGCTCTTTGTTTAAATCCGCCTCTGCTCAATGTCTCGCTCTGTGCATATGAGAATGCTTGTCTCGCGGTGGTCGGTCTCGGTCTCTTTTTCGCACTTGCGGCGATTTTTTCCCTCGTTCCGGATGGTTATTTGCCTTTCGACTCTGTGTGTGTGTATGTGCAGCAGCCTCAGGTGCGTCGCTTTTTTCCTCTGCGAGGGCGTTTCTTTGCTTTTGCCTTGTGTGTATCTTTTCTATAACTGCTCTCTGAAGAGTAAGAGTTTGTACTGGTCGTCTAATTTCATTTCTTTCACGTCCCCTAATAGCTCGTATAATCATGTCCGGCCCTTTTTTCACGGCACCTCTCCGCCGTTGCTCCGCAAATAAACTGTCGTTTGCATCTAATTACACACGCAGCTCTTGCGCCGTCTTATCTCTCCCTTGGGTCCTGCGCAGAGTCATAGGAAACGTCGGCGTTTACGATCGCGACGCTCTCATTTTTTTCGTCCCTATATTATAACCCTCGCATATCTCTCTCTCTCTCTCTCTCTCTCTCTCGCGCCACACACATACGTCATCCGCGTCTGGCTTTTTCACCGCGCGCGTGCGATGCCCACCTGGCGCGCTTCTCTCGCTCTTTTATTCATCCTCTACGTCGTCCCTTGTTGGGCCTTTGTCTCTCTTTCTCTCCGAATCGAAGCTCGCTCGCTCGCGCCGGATCTCGACGAAATTGCATGGTCCTCTCCCTCTCTACGTCTATACGGCACACACATCCTTCCTTTCATTCTATACGGCTCGTCGCTGCTGCCGAAGGACATTTTTTTTTACTCCCGTGTGTGTGTGCGCGCCGATTTTTTTCCTCCACGCGCTCGTCATGTCCCTACCTTCTCACTCTTTTGTCGCGCGCAGTGTAATTTTAGGAGAAAGAGTAGACAGTGCCTTGTGTCGTCCGGACATTTTATCGTCCAAGTCGGAGGCGTTTAATTAGCGCGCAGAGATGTATATTTACGCGCGGCTCTCGCGCTCGGCAGGACGTTATGAATAAATATATTCTCCTTCAGGTGTATTATACGATTATCGTTCTCTGCCAGCTCTGAAGAAGACGATTCTATGCGGCTGGCCTGAGAGAATTTTTGTACATGTGCTGGTGTGTGGACACTCGTTAATTAGAACGAGGCTATCAATTATATGCGTAACAATTTCAATACAATCTTTAGAATCCCCTTATACTTTGTAGCACTTATACGCTTTTCTTCACAACACAACGAGAGCGATTCGCAAAAATACCGAAGCCAATAATTAAAAGCGAAGAATACGAACCTTTGTCATCCATACCGTCCGACGCTTTAATATTTTACGTTATCTCGAGCTTATTATATACACAACTCGGCACTTCCATATCCAGCAAAGAAAAGTACAGAATAAGAAAAGAAAAAAAAAGAATAAAGCAATGTGTAATGCTATAATCAAGGCTGGTATATAGCCAGGCCAGCTGTTTTATGGTTAATAAATGCTCTACGTTACGACACGGCGCGTATAGGTAGTATAAGCGAGCAAGAGCAGAGAGTATACCACAGTTAAAAAGAGCTTTCGCCTCGCTCGGCCAAGTTATATACGAGAGAGCCCAGGCTACTGTGTTCTATATTAAGAATGCCAAGGGTTCAAGTACAAATGCTTATTACATAAATACTCGACGATTCGATCTCGGCGTCAAACGAGGTCGACGGCCTCTATATTCCGCGCGGACTTTTCCCTTCGAAAATTATTATTGCCCCGCCGCCAGTAGAGTTAATGATCTAGCCATCTTATTGCTATTCGCTCGGGGTAAAAGAGACTCGCTCCTCTCTGATGGTATATATTTTACGGACGAGACTGATCTTATTAGCGCGCGACGTGCCATCGGAATAATAAAGCCGACTTTTTTCCGAGCGTTTCTCCTTAAGTGCGATTTTCATTCGTGAGTTTTTAGCCCTCTCTCTCTCTGTCTCTGCGTTATAATTGACTGAGAAAAGCCGATTTTTATTCAACTCACTGTAATGAATGGGTGTAATAATTGTAAGCTTTTATTTTCAGTAATATAATATCACGTTTGCTAATCATCTATTAACAATAGATGCAAATCCAAGCCGTCATCAGCATCTTCTCCCTCCAATAAACCGAGTGTAATCTGCATACCTCCCATATCAGTGCATCTGCAATTTTCCTCGGAAACCTCGATCAGTAGCTGGTATTGACCCCGCTTACCCTTCCCTGATGCTAATAACATACACTTTTTCAAAACCGACCACCCGATTGATCCATCCTCTCTCTCTCTCGTGCATAATCCGATCGATATAATACAGTATACCTATAGGGCTGCCTATAATTAAAATCGATCCAAGAGAGTTTCTGAAACAAAGCGCACGAGGCATCACCATACAATTTGGTAAATCGTCAGTTCGCCGCAAATTCCAGGCTTCGGAAGCAGAGAAAAAAAAATCAGAGAGTTAGAGGGGGAAGTTCAGTTCATACGCGCTTTAATTTCCTCGCCAGGTGCCGGTATATATACCGCGCGCGACCTTTATGCCGCAGCTGAGCGAACGGATGCCCGCTAACGTATCGCTAATTGAATCTCGCCGCCGACGTCGACGGGATATATCCGAGAGTGTGTGTATGTGTGTACACACCGGCACGTGAATATTCATGCTGGTACTACTACGCGGCTCATCGATTTCAATGACTCCGAAACACGAATGAGTCGTTACCCTCGAAGCCTGTGTACCTATCCCCCCGTTTTTTTTATCTTTCCTTCTTTTTTTTTAAGAAAAGAGAACGGAACGCCGTGCACCGTGACTCTAATAGGCGTCATTATCGTGGGGGCTAATTTCGAAAAAGAGAGAGAGAGAGAGATTTGCACGACCTTGGAGAAATATTTTCTCTCTCTTTTCCTCGTTGCCGACAAGCGAGTTGCAAATGGTGTGCGGGTCCGGTTATTTTTAAAATGTTTCTCTTCGAACCGACTGAACTGCTGATGGAGGGATTATTTTCTTATACTCGCGTGTATATTTGTGTATTATATCGTAGATTTCCCTTCGATTTTCGAGCGAATTACACATCTGTGAAAATTGTGTATAATATCTGCAAGAGCTAGGAAATTCGTTTATTTTTTATTCTTGCAGATGAAGCTTCTGGCCGCGAGTAGGACGTTGACCCCTTTCGTGTGAGTAGACACTTTCACACCTCCTCACTCCATAATATTTCCCCGGTTTTATTTTCTCCATACTGTACAAGAGCACACACACACACATACAGAGATATCCTCGAGAAACAAAGCGAATCCCACAAATCCTCGAACGCAGTAAAATAAACAACGGCGCATATTCAGCAGCAAGAAGTGGCTGCGCTGACTCCGAAGCCCCAGTAAACCCCCTCCGCGCAGTGCATCACAATATTACACCGCGCGTCGGTATACCAGCGCAGAAGAAAAAGATCAATCATAGCGCGCAAACTCTTTCGCTACTATACCTCTCCTCGGTACACGTACATACTCTCTCGTTCAGTATATAGGTACACATGTCGATGAGCAGCCTACTGCAGCGTTTATCGGCAAAAGCTGTAGGTATATATGCATCCTCCAGAAACAAGCAGCAGCAGCAAGACAAAGGATTTCTTTGTCCCTCTCTCTCTCTCTCGTCGCTGATGCCGAAGTGTTGCTCTCTTGCGTTATGTATATAGCACTGAAATCTCGCAGCAGCCGGCGGCCCTATTAGCAGACGCTCAAGGAGAATGAACTTGCCTTTTATTGCGCTACTCGGAACGCGCTCGCGTTCGTTCATTCGTCTTTGACGTATGGCTGCAGCAGCAGCCCCGCAGCGACGACTTTAATAAGCGAGAGAGTCGCGAGAGAGAGGAAAACGGTTTATGTATGCTACTGGACACGCCGAGAGGCAAATCGGTGCATATGTAGCTGTCTCGGCTGTTTACGCTTTAATCTAAGTGGGCATAGATCCGACGTTAACGCGATTTCGCTATATTCTGCTTTGCATTTATATGTATTATAGCAATCGATGCTTGTATATATTATACCGCAAGAGAGATCGTTTCGAGTTTTCTGTTGCCGACTTTTTGCATATTACACATAACGTTTCTAGCGCACAGCTGCTCCCGGAGGGAAAGAACCTCGCTGTATGAGGGTAGATTATCGGAGGAGATCTGAATTAATTTCTCTCCGAATGATCGGAATCCCGTGGAATAAAAAGGGATTGGCTTCATTGAAATTTAACGTTCGACGCCGGTCCGACGCCGCTATGCACGTGTTCTATACATTTATGTGCGCATCCCGTAAACGGCTAGTTATACAGCGAACACCGAGGATTTTTATCTATCTCCGCTCTCGAACGAGAATGTCGGGAATTTTGTTATTGCGCGGCATAAAAAGAAGGCTCTCTCTCTTTCTAGCATTTTGTTTCTTTATACTCATATATATACCAGCGTCCAGCGTTTTTCCACCGTGCATGTCAGCAGCCGTCGACGATATATCTTGCATCTGCAGTGGCGGATTGCGAAACACAGCTTGATTGATACTTTTCTTTCGGGATCGCGGAGAAATGAAGAGAGAGAGAGAGAGTTGCGACATGTCGCGCAACACGCGGTTTGTCTATAGCCCGCGATGACGTTCGCTTGAATCATATATACAAATATATACGCTCGATCCGTCGCGTGGAGGTCTGACTTGTGTACTTTTTAACTGAATTAATTTCTTGTACTTCGCCGTGAAATCCCGATACTTTTTTATTTCCTATTTCGATGCACACAAGAGAAAGAGAGCTCGTAAACAAAGGACCCCCCTATACTCGTTTAAAGAAAACACCCAATTCGCGCCAAATGCGAACAAGACGCACTCGTCGTTTTCTCCGGCAGGGTCAGAAAAAAGTCGGTGATCGTGCCACATATACATAAGAATGGAAAATAATTCAGCCCGCAGCTCGTAAAAATCCCGACTGGCGCGTCATTATTATTGCTCCGATCGAGCGCTATATACTCCCTTTATTACCCCCGTCCATAAGTACATACCCGCGTTTATATACCAACGTGTGTCAGTGCCCCTATGCGTATCCCAGAATCTGATTTTTCTCCAACGAATTTGTCCATCGATTTCAGCAGCAGTATCAGCAGCTGCGTGAGGAATATCATCGACGTTTTATCAGCTGAACGATATTTTGCCAAAAGACTTTTTAAAAATTAATCCCTACCGCAAACGAGCCGATCTCCGCTCATATACCTGTATATAGGAGTGTCACGTTCTCCGTATTATCTTATCTCGCTGGATTATTGACAAATTTCCAAGCGGCGTGAATCACGCAGCCGAAATTCCTAAAAGCCTGTATAAAATCAGCGCATGCATGACTATACCTATAACTCGGAAAATTTTGCCCAAAACCCAGCGGTTCCTTTTGCTCTGCTCCATTTTCCTTCTTCTCTCCCTCGCTCGCGCATCCAGAGCCACTCACGGGCTTCCGGTCGACTGTAATATACACGCACACATATATATACATAAGCAGAGCGCGATCCGGTTCGTGGAGTCTCGTGCGGAATCGGCGGTGTGGTATATCCCTACTCCGCCGGTGTCGCAGAGAGACAGAGAGACTCACACGGCGGCGGTAGCAGCAGCTCAGTAGTAGAACGAGTCGCGAACGGTACGGCCGTCGCGCTCTATAGAGAGAGAGATAGAGAGAAAGAGAGAGAGGGAGAGAGAAGAGGAGAAGGGAGAGACGAGCTCTCTCGACGGTTTCGCGCAACGGACGGCCGATCGGCCAGTTCCTCGCCGGCTCTTCGCGGACGCGGTCGTAGCAGCAGCAGCAGCAGCAGCTCTTCTTCCTTCGGGCTTTTATCCTCTTTCTCTTTCGATATACATAAGTATCGAGGTTTTTTCCCCCGAGTGAGAGGCTTCTCCGATGATAGTCTCGAGCGATTTTTCTCTTTTTCGGAGCTTCGTATACTTCTTGGCTGTCGTCGGTGCCTTTTTCTCGAAATTTCAAAGTCGCCGGTGACGTGTTGCGAGAATTCGCCATTTTTTTTTCCTGGCACGCACACATCCGGTCTTTCTTCTTGTCGAGTCTCGCCCTCTTCGCGCGAGAGAATTCCAAACGGTCGATTCATTTCGGAGTGATGTCGAGACGTTTTCGAGAATCTTCGTTGCTTCATAATTACGTACACTCGGGGGGAAATAAATTAACTTTGAGCAGCACGTGTCGAAAGAGAAAGAAACGAAGCCATGAGTGAAACATACGCGAGAACATTCGCCGGAGATACAGATGATGTAGACACTGATATAAGGCAACAAGTTTTTCTCGTGTGATAATACGAGCATCAAGAGAAAGAGAAGAAAAAAGTTCTGGTGATGAAGACACACATACGCAAATACACATAATGTGGAGAAGCCGTTGTGGACAAGGAAACGATAGGAGAGAAAGAGAATTCGTAACCGCTATCGGACCGGCGAAAAAGATGGCTCCTAACCTCCAACTCGCCGACGGTTTGGAACACGTGCTCGGCTCTCCTCCCGGTATATATATATCGTACAAGGTAACGTTGCTGCTGCCGCTTTTTTTCTTTTCTTCTCGAGCGAGTCTATATGGCTGGCTGACTCGCTCGATTTTTCGATGTATACTAATATACAGAGACCGAGAGTATATTTTTAAAATGCTCCTTTGACTTTGCGAGGTATGGTTGCCAGGCGTGATTTTTTTTTCGCTTCTGCGATGTGTGCATGATGCAAATCGTTGGTCTGTCAATTTTTTTTCCGTAAATTTTTACCAAGTAGTCGAAAAAAAAGTCTGTGCTGCAGAAAAAATTTATGACGCGCGAGACCGATAAACGTGTTTCTTCTCTTACTTTTCGTCGTTTCTCTCTTTCTTACTTCTCGTTCGGATAACGGAATGTTCTCTCCCGATGGCCCGTCTTATATACGCGCACACATGTGAAATTCTCTCGAAGCTTCCAGCTTGCCTCCCGGGTTTTTCCCATCAGCAAAAGGCAGAAAGAGAGAGAGAGAGAGACTTTACTGTTAATTGTGATTCTGCACTTTTCGAGGCTCTCCGCGATCTCGTTCTATATGATATAACAAATCGAGAGAAAATCGAGGCGGATGTCAAGTTCAGCTCCCATATAGCCTCTCCCGAATTAACGTGTATCCGTGTTCTTGTCCTCGATCTAGGTGTACGTAGAGCCGGCTATATATATGTGTGTGTACATATATGTATATACATAGCCGCGACGATTCCAAAAGCGATACGTAACCCCGGCGCGCCGGAGCAAAGAGAAGTGCCACAACCGGCTGCCGCAGTTGTGGTGGGGGGAGAGCAGGGGCGTAATAGACCGCCGCTGCTAATATTCGACAAACCTGCGCTGATTTGTTTACCGCGCAGTCCACGTAACTTTGTTCTAGAAGTATATAATACGTATATATAAGTAAGCAACGATGAATAAACGATAGAAGCGAGATTGAACGCAGCATTGAATGATAACTTTAAAGAGAGAGAGAGAGAATTAAACACTCGCGAGCAATTGGTGATTACGTCCCTATTTCCCCTCCTAGCTGCAGAGAGGCAGTATATACTCGGAGAGAAAGAGAGCTGTCCGCCGCAGAGAAACGTGATGTAATGATCCTCGCAACGAGTCTCAATTGTACCATCTGTCGCCGCGCTGATGCCAAAGACGCGCCGAAGCCAGTCGCGTCTTCTTCTCTCTCGCGAAAATTTCCATCGTGCTGATGCTACTGTGTATAATGTATGCATGTCTCGCTTGCAATGTATATTTATTTATTTTCTCTCTCGGCGCGGACGGATAAGGAATTTTCCGTGTAATATTTACGATAATACTTATAAATGTATTGAGTGATTTTTCCATAGATCACAGGGATAATATGCCACCGCGAGACAATGGCTCCAACGTTATATTCGTCCTTTCTCCTCTCGGCTGCAATAAAAAAAACGTGACTCCACAGCTGTGGCGTGTGTATATATATAGGGGGCGTCAATTATGGCCAAAGTGTCGATATCTATACGGTTTCGCGATTACGCCAGCAGCAGCAGCAGGCCGGCTGAAACACCTTTCCAAGTATCGAGAAAGTGGGTTACTTCCGCCGCGCGCTGAAAAAAATTGCGCAATTCCGTGGGTATATATACCTATATATACACGATTTTATATATCGAATTGGAAAAATCGGCGTTTCTTTATTGCGGCTGCAGGTGTCGGGAGAAAATTTTCAGGTCATCGTCGGTATATGTATATAGAGAATGAGAGACAATTATTTCACGCGCACGCGAAGAATTTTATCGTCGAGGTAGTAAAACGATTTCGCAGGCAATTTCGCGCGGACGGTCCTTTATCTCTCGCGCATGGCGAAATGACGAAACTCCTGCGCGCGCGTCAACTTCATTAACTCGATCGGCCGGTCAATATTTCTTGTCCCTCGCTGTCTGATGCGTATACGGCAAAAAAAACTTAATAGGTCGCCGGCTCTCGGAACTCGAAAATAAAAGTAATTCACGGTGCTTCGTCATCGGACGACACATACAGATGAGCGTCGTAAAAAAATAGTCGTGACATTGAAAATCGAGACACGTTGTAAATCAATAGCATTAGGGTAAAGTATAATTTTGCGATTTCTTCAAATGCCGAGATTTCCTTCGTTGTCAAATAGAAAAAATAAAACACGCTCCCAAGCCTCCGATAAAGAAGTCAACCATCAGCAAAAGAGCTTCTGTTCCCAAGATAAATCGGCTCTTCTTTTTTTCGCTCGGCCGATTTCTGCGAAGCTCACAAGCGTGCGACGTGAGAAAATTACCTCCGCCGTACATTATTAACACTTTCGCAAGAACGAGTCGTAGTCGTCGTGTGCGCTCGTCATTACAAGCTGGTGGACCGTACAGGTAATAAAAAGTTCGGCTCTTTTTACCGAAACTTTTGTGAAAAAAAATCGTCGTCGATTGTTCGATATACAATACACTCGTATATAATAAGCATTAATACATATTTTTATGCGATGAAGACGATAAAAGCCTTTGAAGTATAAGTGAAATTGTTCGCAGTAGTGCGTATAACACGCGCGGTCGATTAATAAACGTCAGTTTTCTTTTTCATCGCGCAGAAGGCCGCCTCGAGCGTACAATACTCGTGCACACCTCTGCAGCAGCAACGAAGAAGCCGACGGCGTGAAGATGCACTGGCGCGATAAGTCCGTCTCGCTAAGTAGCTCGTAATAGAAAATTCATTTCTATTAAATAAGCCGAAAGCATAATATATCTCCCGGTGTGCCCGTAGGTGTTTCCCATCGACCTTATCTCTCTGCACTTGGAATTTCAAACTCGACAGATGAGACTCAAGACTCCATAAATCGAAATCGTCCATGTGCTCTTTTCTCTCTCACTCTTGCGAATGAAAAGAGGAAAAAAAAATAACAGCGCAAAGGAAAATGAAAAAGCCATCAACGGCAGCGCCTTTCCACACCGCTCTTAAGAGTCATTTTCCATCCTTAACGAGGCCACGCGCGCACTCAATAGCTCCATCCACGGCAAAGGAGAGTCGTCGTCGTCGTCTCTACTCGAGGGTCCTTTCGCTCAGGAGGGAGGCACATGCACTCGCGACGAGAAGGCCTTGACCCGGAAAGCGCCGCGATGCATCTCGCGATAGATTTCCCTCTCGCTCTCGTGCGGAATTTTAACGCCGCTACTCCAATTATAGGCGCCGGTTTACCGCTTATTCTGAGCTATCCATGCACATATAGCGCTTTGTAAGCATTGTCTGTGGCGAATGAAGAAATCGTTTTTTTTCTCTCTCCGCGTTTTGCAACAGCTGCTTTTTAATCGAAGTCTCGATTGTGTTTCTTGAAGAGGAAAAGAAAAATGAAGAAAAATTCTTTTTGTCGCGATCATGTGCGACGGGCTCTAATGACGGTGCGTGCATAACGAGCGATATAAAAAGTGCTACGTTGCACAACGCGGCTTCTTCGCTGCAGTCGTGTGTATATTTAGAAACTTTGCTGCTGTCCTCTCGAAGGATTCGAAATGAAATATCGCCTCTCGAAATTACAAGTCGAGTAACTATACAGCCCAATTAGAAAGGACTGAGAGAAAATTCGTTCCAATTTCCATGGAGACACGCGCGCAGCTTTTCCTCGTGTATCTGAGACATAATGAACTCGCGAGGTGAAACAAGCTCTCGTCGTGTGCGACGAGTTGAGGAGTCCACTTCTGATGGCTCGTGTGTCGACGAGCGATAAGAGCCGCTCTTTTTCCTCGTCGTGAAATTTTCGCTATTCATTTCGAGGAATATATAATATAAGCAAAATAGAAATAGTATAGTATAGACAATTCTTCCATTTACAGAATGTACGTATAATTTATCTATCTGATGCACGTACATACATGATTGAAGAGAGGAAATAAATAGAGAATAATATCGCCTGTGCGTTCAATGGCAATTATAACAAAACTCTACGGTATGAGCCAATCACACAAATAGCAATCATCGACCCTCTATATAGATCCAGACACAAAAGCGCGCCCGGGAAAATTCCTCGACACCCTCACCTCATCAGACTCATTACTCGATCCAAACCGAATTAGCGGCGAGATTGATCTTGATGGCTCGTCTTTACGAAGGGCTGCTGTGGAAAAGTGGGTTATATACACTCGTCGTGTCAGACACGCCCCGGTGCTTATATAGGTTCACGTGGGACGAAATGAAAAATAGCTCCTCTGATTGATGCCTCTCTAGCAAGTGTAAACTCAGATAAATCGTCGATATTTCGCTCCAGGACTATGTAATTCAATTCATTCGGGACTAACGGGCTATACGCTTATCTCGAATCGACGAGACTATGCTTTTTTTTCATCTCCCTTCGCAACTCGGATTATCGCGATGCGCGCATCACTATATACAGAGAGAGAGAAAGAGAGAAAGGCTTTACAATCAGATCGTATGTGCGGTACCTGGATTCTCTCGCGGAGCAATTTGGATTCTGTCGAGTTTACAAGTTCAACAAACTAATCAACGGAATTAGAGAAAATAGTGCTTGGGGAGTGAGTGAGAGAGAGAGAGAGAGAGAAAGAGAGAAGTGGAGGCCAATTTCCTGATTAAAATTAAATTAAGCTCAATTAGGTAAAAGCGTTGCGTGTGTGTCGCGCGCGCACGTCATCCTCGAGTTGGATTCCCGTGTTTAATTTCTGTAAAATATGTATGTATATCTGACAAGCCGCGTTATTTTTACACATACACAGTACATCACAAGAATACCGATCGATAGAAATGTCCGCGAGTATATTACGCTATACGACAAAAGGATCGTCCGAAAAATCGCATCCTAATATAATAATGTCCACGGCTATATAGCCGGCGGTTTTATTTAATCACGGCGTGTGCGTGTATACGTGTCTGCAGCTCTCCGGCGCGGCCTGTTGCTAGGCGCGCATTCCCCCTCTACGTAACACTCTTTCTCTCTCTCTCTTTCTCTTTCGCCGGCTGCTGGGCCCTGTGCGCGCGTGTATAAGCAGCCGGCTACTACGTGTGTGCCCCGCCTCTGTCTGCCGTCGTCGTCGTCGTCGTACGCCCTCGACCTCTCTTTCTCTCTCACTCTTCTTTCCAGCCCTCTCGAGAAGGAACGAGTCTTTCATTTCGTCCATTAACGCCGAGGAGAGCACGTTGCCGCGGTGTGTGCTCCGGTTGTTATATGTTTTCGGCAGGATCGGTTCGCACCGCCGGATTTTCCGTTTGGTTTCTTCGCGATTTTTCCCGCTCGTTATCGCGGGAGGCTCGAGTGAGTTTAGATAATATTAGTATACATGTATAGTGGAAAGACGGTGTGTGAACTGCAGTGCACATGTGTGATTGTGGAAGAGGTGGAGCAGCAGCAGCAGATAAGCCGAGCGATATATAGTTGAGAGAAGACTTTGCGGTTATGAGTGTCATGCGGCGGTGCCGAAGACCGACAGGAATGCGGTAAACGATTCTATAAATAAAAATTATACCCCACCGGCAGACTAATAATTTCTTATGCGTCTGCAGCTTATCTCCCGCGACTAGAGAGAGAGAGAAAGAGAAAAAAGTGAATTCTTTGTTAAAAAAAAAAAATTCTCGGCACACACTCGCGATCTTGACTTTCAGCTCTATTTACACATATACATATAAACGGAAAGCATAATTTTTCCACGTGTGCCCGCGTGTGCCGTCGATTCAGCAGTAGCATGAAAAGGAGCGAAAATCACGTGCTCGCAGGACCGTTTGCTTTTGCGCCGGGCCTCGCCCCTTTGTGTCCGACCCTCCGCAATACATAACCCCTCGTCTGTACCGTACGCCCCTTTTCTTCTTTCGTCTCCGCACATATAAAACACGCTACTGCTGCTGTGCGAGTTCCAACGCGATCTTCCTCCAAGGTCGTCGTCATCGGGGAAAAAGGAGAAGAGAGAGAGAGAGAGCCGATGGGTTCATTCGCCCCGAGATCCTTTTGTCTGCGACGGGGCTTTTTTAAACGGTCGGGAAGAGAGAACACGTTCTACTTGCGCGAGAGAGAGAGAGAGAGAGAGAGAGAGAGAGAGAGAGAGAGCTCGATTACTGTACGGGGGCCTGCAGTGTATACAATATATATATATATATATATAAAGTGCGCCTGGATCATCTCGAATTTCGACAGGAGTTTCGGTTCGATCGATCCTCATCGTCCTAGTGGTTTTGATGTTTATAATACAGATTTTCATTTTTTTTTGTCGATGACTTCGAGAAGATACTTACGCAAACGATAAGAATTTACGAATGTTCGAAGTTTATTGCTGGAGCACGTTTATCGAGCAGTTTATCGTGGCCAGGAATTTATTTATCGTCGCGGACGTGACACCGCGATCGGATGTATATATATAATTTCAACAAATATAATATTGCTATTGAAAGAACGAGAGACAGCCATCTCCTATAATGAAGCAACGATCGATGATTAACAACACGAGAGAGAGAGACAGCGTAATAAGTCACAAGTATAATACGCCTATTACACAGTAGCTTTCCACTTCGTCGGCACTTATCTTTCGCGCGCGTCATGCATTCCTCTCATAGCCGCAGCGAATTCCCTGAAACACACTCGCGCCTCGATTATAACGGAGAGCAGTAGTAGCATCAAATGATGGGCAATGTTTGCAGAGAGACGATTCCTCCGATCGACTCGAGAAAAAGCCAAGAGAGCAGGTTGGTCTAATAGCTCAACAGAGTCATAGCAACCGGACTTATTCCTCGGAATGCGACTCGTTTGGAATTTCTTCGCTCTCTGTATAACCGGCAGCAAAGTAATCCACAGCGAAGAAGACCGTATACTCCCACAAGTATATATATAGAGAGAGAGAACCTTCAGGGCGCAGTGATTGCGCGCTTTTGTTTCTTCGTTTTTCGGAGCTGCTGTAGCTTCCGGCCGACTGAGCGCCAGGAATTCTCGTGGCTTTTTCCCTCTCTCGATAAGACACTGGGACTCCTGTTGCTTCTCTTGCTCGGCGAAGGGATTACGGTTCAGGTTACGGAAGTTCTCTATGGGAGAATCCGAGTTTTTAATTGGATATGGCATGATTAGTCGTTTGCTCGCGTTTGCGGGGTTTCGTGGCTGGTTTCTTGTTTAGCTCTTCATCAAGCTTGCCGTAAGCTGCTTCGTTTTATCAGACTCGTCGTTTAGTATTATACATCTGGATCGATCGATTGGCTTTTGAAAGAAAAATCTCCTGCTCCGAAATCAAATTTCTCGAGAGCTTCCAACCGTCGGTAATTAAGTATATACGATTCACAGAAGTCTTCAATTGATTCCGTCTCGTAGACAGATCTCTCATAGACTCGGTCCATTCGTTTCCATTAACTTTCATCAAACGTACGTGATCCAACGGCTCCCGCAGATTCCCCTGATGCTCAAGTCCTTTAAAACTCGTCGAAAGCTCTTCTCTCGCGTGCAACAAAGCCAACGGAAATGGTATGCGACGGTGACGTCAGCCCCTGGCGAGACCGAACACGTCGACTTCTTTTTTTTACCTTCCATCTTGGCTTTTGATCTTCCATTTCTTTTTTTCTTATTCTTCGTGTTCGCCATGGTCTTTTTGGCGCAGATAAATCCTGGGGGGTTTAGTTCCTCTCTCTTTCTAACTCTCGGTCGAGTTTTATTGTCAGCCGAGGCGATTTTGGGAAAATACGCGTCTTAACAAGCTTTTTTTTAGAGACACTAAATCTTCGACCAGGTTTATTAAATTCGTTAGAGTTATATGTTTTTCATAAATTTTAGTGCTAATAGGATCTAATGTTTCCGACTAGCAGAATCGGGCTTCTTTGATTGCTCGAAATTAAAAAACTCGAGCGTCGAATAGAATCCTCGCGAAAAAAAAGAAAGAAATAAAGAAGAAGCCGTAAAGCCTGATCCCTGGACAATACGATCCCATCGTCTCATTCATGGCTTTCCCCGAAATCTCAAATTCGCGCTACAGCGTATTCCGCAAATCCTCTTAAAAATTCAAGCGAGCCCCAACATCATCATCATCATCTCGGCCTTTGTGCCGGCAGCCGATCATAGCGGCTCATTCTTCTCCTACACACACACATAAGCGAAGCGCGCATGGCCCACTTCAGGTCGTTTCCGTCTAATGTCTGGCCGTCGGTTATATATCCCTCTTTATCGCAATCCGTCTGCGGCTGCAGCGTCTCTCTGATGTGCGGTGTCCCCCTCGATCCTGTGGCATACCATATAGCTCGTTTCTCCCCTCTTTTATCCCCCACCATAAGTCGATCGCGAGGGTTTCCCCTCGCGTCTCCCCCGGCGGCGACTCTCTCACTTAGCGCGCGCGCGCGTCTGGCCTTGAAGCCGGTTTCGCAGAGACGTCCTTGAAATTCGTGAGATCGGAGAACAATCAGCCAGTGGCGTAAGCGCCGTAGTAGTCGTCGTCTCGCTCTCTTTCCTTCCTTTTCTGCGCGCAGATACCACGGCCTTAGGAGCGCTTTGCTTGCTTACCCTCCGTATCCTGCAGCCAGTGTATGTGTATGTGTGTGACGTCGTCTCGACGAACGACCCCGCGAACAAAGAGATTCTTTTTTTTCTCCCCTCGTCTGCTGTGACTCGCACTTACGTGCTTTTTTTAAAGGGGATGTATTCGTCGCGTTATCTTTCTGCCATTCGATTCTGTTGAGCTTTGATCGACACAGAGAAAAAAGTAACGAGACTCGAAAATGATTATAGATCTCAAAATAAATAGATGACCGAGGAAATTTTTTGCCATTGAAATTTGCGAAGACGCTATATACGTGTATATTAACGCACTCATCGTGGCCTTGAGCGGTGTATCCACCTCGAACGCCACGATTTGAATGCAAACGAGCGTGACAAACGAGCTTTTGCCGAATAAATATTGGGACATTTACTTAAATTTTTTCTTTTTACACGCTTCGCGTATTTTCGACTGCTTCATCATTATTTTTTTTTCTTCAACGTCCGATTCTTTTAAGTATCGCTGTATCAGTGTCTCTTGACATTCAGCTACACGCGAAAATAAAAGGGCGTTGAACGCAGACAGCACGTTTCGTTAAAATAACGTCTCTCATTCTATTAAGCGCGTCTGACTATCGCCGACAGCCTTGACCTTGTCCTTGAAGGGTCGTCGCTGCAGATTTCCCCTCTATTATTTTCCTAAACATTCAATATACGTTTCTCGTCGATTCAACCTCGCTTAAAATCGCAGCGAACTTAATTGTCGACTAAACTCGATATTTATAATTATACTCAGCCTTGGAAGTATCTACTTTTCCTCTGGCTCGTACATGTCTACTGCTGGAAAACTCGTGTCGCAGTTCATCGATATAACCGACACGTCAAACTCCTGCTTCATCCATCATATCCCGACTGCATCAACCTGCCAAAACTTACCGTTACCTCGTCACGAGCAGCGACTCTATAATACGAGTATATCATAACGAACTTGACTCGCCTGGTCCCTGAACTTAGCGACGGTCCCGGCAGGAGGTGAACTATTATTAGATCTGTATATATATTCCTCTCCAACGGATTTTGAGCCTCCCTCGACGTGTATCACTGGATATATAGTGGAATGTGAAAAAAAGTCGGAGAGAAATTCAGCGGATAACGTTGGGCCAAAAATAAACGATCGAAAAAACGAACCGATGAATTTCACTCGGTGTAACACACACACACACACGTGTGCAAGTCTATTTTTCGCATCATCGGCCTCGTCGTGTGCTCTCTTTCATTTATAGCCCGCAGCAGCATCAGGAGAGAGAAAAATGACCAGCTAGCGGTGAAAATCGGCTAGTCATACATATATAGGCGAGAGAGAGAGTTTCGCTATTTGCGGAAGGTCCTTAACTCTTCTACTCGGTGACCCTCTTTTTTTGTTCACCCCTCTCGACCTTTCCGCACACACCCCATCCTCTTCTGTCCCCCTACTCTTTTCTTTCGATGCTGTTCTTCCCCCGTTCGTTGCGGTTCTCTTTTCGGCGAATACTCATCCGAGTCAGCTGCATCCTGCTATACTACTGCAGTGCGGTGTGCTTCTTCGACACACTGCACCGGACACTAAATATAGAAAGTCCGCTTGATTTCCTGCCAATTTTGAAGTCGGCTCTTATTCTCTCTCTTGTATTGTTCGATGACCCGCTTGCGATGCTCTTCTGATGCGGTTATATATTTGCAACTTTCGTCGTACTGGTTATATGTCTACTCGTCGAAGTGCAACACAAAACGAAGCACTCCGAGTATATAAGCCGATCAGCCGGATCCCCGTGTCGAAGGGATTAATCGACAGGTTCACTCGAGCGAAATTTACATCAGGGAATTTCCGTTCGCGCGATGGCTAATGCAGGAGGATTAATTTTTTTCCTTCCTGTTTTTCTTTTCTCGCCAACGGAAACGAGACTATTTTTTTCCTTTTGGACTATTCTGCGCATACGATTATAATCGTTTCACTATGAAGAATAAAAACGGTTCGCCGCGTGCACTTATCGACATCTGGTTCGCAAACGCGGTGAGTCATAACCTCGCAAATAAAAGTATAATATACACGCTCGAGTCGTTTGATTCACCCGCCGAAGAGATTATAAGCATATAGCTTTTCGGCAAACCGTTGCGTCATTCGCGAAACGAATCCTCTGCAAATTCCTCGTAGAAGAAAGTTTATCAATCAGCGTGGAGAATATCCACGAGTCTCTCTCATACTATAGATAGCCGCCTACGTTCACACGCGCACTTCCGGTCGTCGTCGTCGCGTAGTTTCGTAACGACGACGACGACGACGACGACGACGAAGTCGAAGTCGTATACACCTACGCGAAGAAGAAGAGGAAAGAACGGCCTGTGACGTTAATGAGAGAGATGGAGGATTGGTTTCTTGGTATAGTGAGAGAAAGTCGGAGCATGGAAAATTGCAAAAATAAAAAGGGGAGAAATTAATTGTAGCATGACGCACGAGTAAGAGAGAGAACAGGTCAGCGGGGTACGCGGAAAACTTTTAGCTTGATTGTTGGCATTGTTTTTCCCCTTTCTTTTTAGCCGACATTCAGCGGCCGATGCTTAAGAGCGAATGCTTATTTTAAAGATTTCTTTGTTGCGATTTTCACTTTGTGTGTATGCGGAAACTTCTGCTTTCATCGCGGCGATGTTTTCTTTTGACGGAGTCCTTCTTTTGGACCATCAAAACGCTGATTAAAGCGTGTTATTGTTGAGATTAAAACCGTTTAAGAGGCTTCATTGTCGCCTGCTGACGCGTTGCGTTTTTAGCATTGACTTTAACCATTTTATTTTAATCAGTGCACCTTGTGAATATCGAATTCAATTGTTTATAAAAAGGACAAACTGTTTAACTAATGAAAAATTTATATTTCATTTTTAAAAATTCGACGGATTACTTCACATTTAAAAATATTTCAACTTTACAGCCGGCATCGATTGAAGCTCTATACACTTCTCTAGCTATAAGCAATAAACCAAGTACAACCCTTTGAAAGTTCAGTCGGTAGCTGCGTAGTAATTCATAAGCTTCCAACATCAAGCGGCAATAAAAAAAACCGTTCGCCATATTTTATCCGCGATCTATTTTTATCCCATTTCTACATACTACCATGTGCTGTAAACGCACTTCTTCAAAGGCTTATCAAAACCCGTTTAAAAAAGAAATCACTCTCTCGTTTTAAACTTGCAAATCTCGCAGCTTAATCCTGGCTCCTGTCATCTCTAGAACTCCACACACACAAGAGCGCCACGAATCGATAGTCCGTCCTTTTTGTGCGACAGAATCCCGCTGGAAATCAGTCTATGTGGCGAGTGACCCCCAGTCAATCGACCCCGTCTCGACCGCGAATAAACGAGCTGTAGACCAACCTCGCGTATTGCGACGACTAAATAGTTGGCTTTTCGTGATGGATTTTGCGGGATTCGCGGTTTCGCTCGAGATTGAACAATGTGATTCTGACAGGTGTTTTCAATGAAGTACCGGTGATTAAATTGATTTTGAAAAGTAGAAATAGGATGTGTATGTAAATTGAAACTTTATTAACATTTATTTTGCAATAGTAGCCAACTCGTGATAAAAAAAAGAACACGTGATGGTGACCGAGCAGTTTAATAAACGTGACGTTGCTGCTGATAATTAAAAGTCCGATTACTCGTAAGTTCTATCTTAACTTTTCTTCTTTAATTATTCTTAAATTATTTTTTCTCCAATAACACGTCAATTAAGAAGTAAAAATGAATCCGACACAATATATACGAAAGAGAGAGAGTATTAGTATATAAATAGTCTCTTATTTTTATCCTTCGTTTTTCTCTCTTGCATCGGCGTGAAAAGGCTGCGAGGGCGAGATTTCATTAGCAAGACATAAAGCGAGGCATTATAACCGAGAGCTCGTTTACAAACGGACGGAAGTCGTTCTTTGTTATTACCACCTACGTTCAATGACTGTACTTGACATTCCAGACGTCATGTACGTGTACAGCAAGCTGTCTTGGCACAACTGAATATTAAATACCGACTTTAGTCTTGTCTTTCATTTTCTCAAATTACCGAGAGAAATCGCTCAAATCATGTATTAAAACTGCCTTCACCAAATGCCTAGTCACTCGAATTCGAAAAAAAATTAATTTTTTTATTTTTCAGAAATATAACAGCGATAACCAGCGTAAACTAGAAAAATTAGTCATTCTCTGCGTGTAACACTCGAATACGGTGTCGAGGGACGAGTTGGGTGTATATAGTATACACACGCGCGCGTCTGTTTCCTCTTCGATCTCTCTTTCTCTCTGGCGACGAGCGCCATGTCGATCTTATCAATGACTACGCAACTCGCAAAATATCCAAACACGTTTTAGCTGGCGCACGAGCTTCACGAACACGTAAACGCAAATGTATGTGTGTGCGTGTATGTACACTTTGTCGGTCGGCTCGTCGCTTTTCATTATCAGCAAAAATCGACGAGGCCAAACGCGCGGCGGTGCTGGCTAATCAGGTCGGCGAATTTGCGAAATTCCCAGTTGTTTCTGGGCCGCGCCGCTGCTTTTTTCAGTCACGCGCTTTATCTTTTTACGCTTCTGCCTGCTTTGTGAGGATTTTCTTTTTCTTTTGAAACTATACTTGGTATGTGTTGTCTTCTCTTTATTGTGCATGGTCGAGGATTAATTATTTCTTTAAACGTATTTGTTGAAATATAAAATTATAAATTTAATCCCAATAATTTATTTCAATTACACGCTGGCTTTCGACTACTCGTTATTGCGACAGCCTTGTTAATATCGAAAAATTGAAATTCAGATTTTCGAATAATTTTAAAAGATTTGGATATTCGAGATTTTCGAATCCGCATTGCGCGATGTCAGAGTAGCGTCATTATCTCTAATTACGGTGCGCTATCTTATCGCTCCCGGTTATAATAATTACTCCTTGCCCTCCCTGTGCGCATGTGCAATTGAGTATATGCATATATAAGAAACTTTTCGAGCGTTTATCGAGCTTTACGACTAATTTTAACAGATAAATTGTGTAACCACGGCACGAAACTCGAGCTATTATTTCTCCCTCTGTCTCCTATACAACAACTAAAGTCGTAAATCACAGGCACGAGAGTGCCATATTTTTCAGAAGCAAACTGCGATCTGACGTATGTGTAATAGTCCATTAGCTCGCCTACCTGGGTAGGAAAGGATTTCCTCCAACTCCTAATGAAATCACCTTAAGCTTCCCCGAAATACTTTCTCGCGGGATAAAGGGATGCGAGGCCTTGAGATGAGGCGAAGTGTCTGCTACTACCTGAAAAGTGCATTGCACCGAGAGGGTCTGTGTTTGCTGAGTGTATTTATACGTACCTCGTCTTTCCATGCTTTCAGTTGGCTCGTGACCTGCGGAGGGTATATAGGACTGCTTCAAACCAACGCCTCGAGACTCGTAGGAGTTTCAGTAAGTTGTGTATATATATATTTATTGTTGAGAAGAAAAAGAAGAACCGAAAGAAGATGCTGCTACTCCGAGAGTTTCTTTCTACGTAGTCAGTTTGCAACTCGCGCTACTCCGGTGCTTACGACTGTGTATTCGATAGTCAGGTACCTGAAGTAGCGCGCGCTGCGACTGGACAATGACACGACCGAAATGTTAAGTGAAGAGTATATTATTATCAAAGAAGCCGAAAGAAAACAATTATAAGTACTGCCGGTGTTTTCAAGATACATTGGAGGCTGCATGTTAATTGTACTTCATCAGGTGCTCTGGTGATTTTGATACCCGGTGCCTGTTGGAGCGCAATTCATATGATTGTGCCTTGTCATACATGCTCCTGTTTCATACACACGGCAGTACAACCAAGAATAATCAACATCAATAGCTACCGTAACGTTGTGCTTGTAAATACGGGTAATGTATATTTAATAACGACTCAACACAATTCCAGCCAAACGTCGTTTTTGTCAAAACCGCGCGTATTAAAAAATTGCTTGAAACAAACATTCAATCCAGTCCCGTCAGCTGACAAAGACCTTTTTTTCTCGCTTCAAAGAAGCCGGAAACGGCAACAAAAACGGGCGCGAAGAAAAGATCGCCCCTTCGTGTTTTGTTCCACATACATAGTACATAGACATACATCACTGCGTCGTGTATACATAAAACAAACGGCGACACTTAGCACTGACCTAGATCACATGTCGTTAGACCATAGATCCTATTTTCTAGTTGCTTTTTTTTCACCGACGCTTCAACTTTATAGTATATATACCTGTACATTTCGACACGTGTCGGGGACACGCGAATATCACGGCGTGACACTTTGGATTGACATGAAATTCGTTATTAATCGCTGGAAATCAGTTTGGGAGATGCTTGTGTGTACTTCCTTGATATTCAAAACGGTTCGGTAATTTATCGACCAAGTTCGACCAGATGATAAACGCCTTTCATTATGATGCAGTTGATTATGCACCGCGGGTCTGCATAGGCTGTAATAATTTAGACTTGTTGTAATTAATTTTCGGACGTGAAATAGATTAGTAGTATGCCGAGTCGAGTTGAACAGGGAACATAAACAAGGAGATGGCTGTTGGGAATTATGTTCTATAACTAGTTTCGTACCTTCGAAGTTCTCGAGTATTGTAGAACTTATTAATATGCATGTATTCATCGGCGCCAGAGTATGTATATAATTTTAGACTTCTGAAAACTGGTCTACACCTTCTAGAAACATATGTATAACTTAAAGTTTTCATGTTCTCTAATAATTTCACGTTCATTGTTTCAACAAGATGTTTTGTGAATAAAGTATGCTAACACTTACTTCAACTCGTAATTAAAAAAAAAATCACGATCGCATCCAGCTCCCTTCCTCCAACTCCTCCACAGCATCAAGAGTCTCAAGGCACGATTCCACAGCTCGACCACATCCAGCCCACCCACTGCATCGGTAGGTGTATAGTAACAGTACAGCAGTATACAGCAGCGAGAGAGAGAGAGAGAGTAACGCGCGCACGTCGGCTAATGAGATAACAACATTACTCGAGGTCGCGTGGCGAGTAGTGCGACCAGGAGAGAGAAAAAGAGCGACGAGGTATATCACACGGGGGAGGACGTGGGTTACATCGTGTATAACGCAATTACTCGGCTCTTTGCGCTCACGCTGCGGCGAAGCCGGAGTGCACCTGCAGCATGTAATAGTCGCGCAGCTTTTAGAACTTTATTTTTAGAGAACTGAAAGGCCTTATTAGTCGATGAAAAGTCTATAGCAACACACAGTGTGTCTTAACGAGAGATACAGGACGTAGAGTTTTTATGAAAAAAATTTGGAAGAAAAAAAACATCCAATCGCTCGTAAAAATTCGTAACGTCGGCGTAAATCACGGCGAATATAAATTACTTATTATATTCCGGCCCTGCAGGAGTATTTTAGCAAAAGCTCGAGAGCGCGCGTCGTGTGCGCGAAAAGGTTGTTAATACGAGAAATGGTCTCACTTGCGTTTTACGTCTTTCGCTCTCTGTGTGTAACATTCGAGCGAGGAGAGCACACGCGCGCAGCTATACATGATTTTAACAACAGCCTTGTAAACTATACGACGACTATAAAGATGTCAGCTGGGAAATGAATTTATCGTCAACTCTCCATTCGTCCTTTTGCGCTGTATCTATTGCGTAGAAACTGTTAAAAGCACATACTGAATATCCTTTCGCGCAGGAAAATAAACGAAAAACAAGTTTCTAATATACCTATACTATATAATTTCTTTGCAATTTGACCAAGAACTTTTTTCACGAATAAATGCCTTTTTTCCACTCGCGCTTGTATACTCACTTCTCGCATTACTCTTCCGAGTCTGTCGCCTTATCCGACGAGAGGCCGGTTTGTATTTCTGCTTATTTCAAATAAAGAGAGCCCGTCGACAGCGTCGTGCACATACGAAGATCCTATTACGCGTTTATCGTCTCGTTTGCATATAATTCAGACAGAGGGAGACTCGACCTGCGCTCACGTATATGACGAATTCGAGCCGATGTGTATATGTGCGTTGTTTCCAAAGGGTCCGTTACTCACTCTCTTCGACGGACTTTTCATGCTTCTTTTTCCTTATATAACGCGAGATATATATTTCAAACTACGCATTTCGTCCCAGTACGAAGGTGTACGTCGGGTTTATTAAACTGACGAGCGACCGGAATTTTAAATTCTTCCTATTATGTACTTCAAGGGGCAACGTCCTTTGAACGATAAGACTCACATGTATAGTCCAGTCGAGTGACTAGTCGGACATGGAAAGCCGATTGAAAATATTTGTGGAAGTGACTTTCACAATGAGTCTGGCGATGATTCACACTCGGTGTGAACTGAAAAACCGTGTCGCGTGTATGCACGCTTGAATGAAATAATTACTAGATATGCGCTGGTTTTTTTTTCATTGTTGCCGACGTGCGAAATGATTAGTGCATTTTTTTCTGCGACTCGACGGTATTAGGCGCACAATCGTGAGAGACGATCAACGAGTAATAACAGCATGAAAAGTCATGAGATTTCGTAAGTGTAACATAAATTGCTAGTCGAGAGACGTATGAGTCTGATACGGATTAATGATGATAGCTCGCTGTTTGTAACTAATTGACTAATATTTAGCGCAACATTTTGCTGAGAATTTTCAATTTCGAGCGCATCTTTGAATTTTGAAGAAACACTTAAAGACAGTCCAACTAATCGCCTACAGTTCAAATTTACTTTATAGGATGAGCTCATTGCGCAACTCGGCTAAGATAAGGTATATGTGGTGAAAGTAAATGGATTCCATTCATCGTCTGTTCTTCATATAATCTTGTTAGTTTTGACTACGTTATCAGATAGTGATTTTTTGTTAATACTTGCGAGGCAAAGAAAAAAATCTTGAGAAATATTTTCGTTCTTCGCAAGGTCACTGATTACGAAAGCCTCATGCAAAAATAGTCGTATACGTACGTTTAGGGAGGTAACAGAGTAAACGGTATGATGCTTATTAAAAATTCTCGTTTATTATAATTCCATTTCCTAATTTTTATGTATTTCTTTTCGTGTATTTTACAATGTAATTTACATTTAACATTTGATACGCAAATTATTTAAACGAGAGTTTGGCTGGTATTCATGATATAAATAAAATGCGACGGATACTCAATAATTGTAACTAGAATAGAGTACAAAATTTCTTAAAGTAAATGATGGAAAATCGTGGTTAATAAACTGAGACAAACAAGGTTTCAATTAGTGAAGAGGAGATTAATATAACGGCGTTTGTGGACTTGATCGCTGTTATCACTGCTATCAGTGTTATACCGTGGCTCCGCTCTGTCAAATATATAAATTCATTATTGTAGCAAATTACGTAAATACCTTTATGGGCTAAAAATATATTTAGTTACATGTGAAAATGTTGATGCTTTGTACTTAACGATCGTCTCTTCGTTGACAGATCTCTCTGAATAATATTCTTCCAATCTTCAGACTATACAACCTCAAAAAATAAAAAAATTACACTAAAAGTGTTACGCTCTCAGTCCATGTATAACATTTCACAATTTACAAAACGTCTAATAATAATAATGTACATTAATTTTTATGACGAGACAAAAGACACTAAATAAAACAAAATTACAATACCATGATTAACACAGTCGGTGGAAGAAAAGCATTGATTATGTATATTATACAAGTCGACGTATGCTCGATAAGTGTTAAAGAGTGCTCCGAAAAGAATAGAAAAGTCCTTTTTAAGTCGAATGCAAAAAGACAATTAATCCTGACTGCTAATGTTTTAGAATGACCGTTGCGACGTTTTACAATAAAACAAGTCAATAAATAGAGCTTCTACTAAGCAACTGCGTAAAATTAAAGTACAATAAATTAACAGTTCTTATTCTTATTATTGTATAATATACATTTTCGTCCTAAAACATCAACAGCACTCTTTTTTTACGGGTACACGGTACAAAACAATGATGATAAATTGTCTTTTCAGTTTCAATTTCGTCTTTTGCATCCGTTAAGATGAATCAAATAAAACGTTAAAAAATATTCTCAAACCAAAAAAGATGGGCGTTCAAATGAAATTAAACGAAAATCATTGATTCAAACGTTCTTTCTTTCAGTAGAATATTATCTAATACTGTAAAATGGTAAAAAGAGTTGTACAACAAACTATTTAAAATATGCTCTCCGTTCTGTACATGATCTGTTTTGGAAACTTCATATTCGACAACAACACCCTAATAATCCCTGAGTGAAAGTTGCAATCTGATTAAACAATACACCACTGTATTGATTAAAATAATTGATCGCTCACAAGTTTCACTCTAATAGAATATTACGAGCAAGCATTTATTAAATATTGCTTGATAGAAAAAGGTGATTTTTCGTTTACTTTCAATATCACCCGAGAGTTCTCCCATCAGATGATGCAAAAGATTCACGATTTTCGAGTGATCTTCTACAATTTACTCCAAAACAACAGTCTCGCGGTCGAACCTATAACTTTCGGTTACAAAAAAATGTTCACTCGAACCTGGCGAATCTCTCGCTCAAACTGCACGCCAAGTGCAGTAATACAAGCTACACTCGTCGACCGCGCGAGGGAGCGAAGAAACAGTAAAAAGAAGAAGAAGAAGAAGAAGAAGAAGCTACTAATACAGACCACACCTCCGCGATACCCTCGTCTCGGAAGCACGAGAATTAGCTCGAGGGGGTCTCTCGAGCGAAAAGAAGTTATTTAGTGAACACGCTCCGATCCACGTATGTACGTACAATGTATCTATGTATAATATATATGTATATATACATAATGCAATATCCCGGGCGTGAAATCTGCTTGTCGCGCGCCGTTTACGGCTTCGCCGGGCGCTGCTGTCTAGCGGGAGGACTTCAGCTCGAGGCAGAGGGCGTCTTGGGCGGCTGGAAAGGGCTCCACTTCAGGCACTCCGGATCGATCTCCTTGTAGACGTTACCCCGACGCTTCACCCGCTCCTTGTAGTCGTCGATCACGTCCTGCGAGACAGAGAGAAACAGAGAGATGGGATCATTTTTATTCCATCTACGCTGGCTTCTTCGTATTTTCTTCTCTTTTGTGTGCCGCCCTTTTTTTTCATTTCGTTATATACATATACGAGGGAGCTTTTAAATTTGATTTCGGCACTACGTGCAGCAGTATCCAGAGCTGTACACGACGAGGGATGATATAGAATTTCAATGGGAGATGTATATAATATACTCTACTTGGTTGCTTTTTTACATGAACGCGCTTTTGGAAAAAGTCACGCGCGAAAATCCGCGGCGAGATGATAAATTAGATAAAGACAGTAGACATATCGAGAGCTCGCGTATAACGAGATTATAGAATGACGCAAGAACGCACCTGCTTCTTAAGTATGATATGCTTGCCCTTCCAGTACTTCATCATTCCTAAGGCTTGCAGCGTGCTCACGATGTCCGACGAATCGATGGCCATCTCCTTGCTGATGTCTGTGTGCGCGAAAGAATAATTCAATTGAATGATAAAATAATGTTAGAGCTATATATAAGGGAAAAGAATAAGGGACTCACCTTTCACGGAGATCTCCTTGCCTCCAAAGTTGCAGAGGTACTGCAGCAGCACGTCCTTCCAGTAGCTCCTGTAGGAGATTAGTCCGAGGTCCGACAGCGGCTTTTCCGGCGAGCCTATTTTATTCTCGACCCTCGTGAGTAAGTAGCCTGTAAAAGAGGAGATTACCGAGCGGGTTAGATTATGTCTACATCACAGACAGAGTATATGTATATATTGACGCCGAAAAAGAGACGATAAAAAGCGAGATTAGTCTGAGACCGGGATTTTCCAATTCTCATTAAAATACGTATACATATACAGTCTCAAGATATCGATTATTAAAGTCGACGACGCATCAAAACATCGCGGGAAGCTTTTCCATTTTAATCGACGAGCTCCGTTCATTCATCAGCGTTTTCCAATCTCTCAACTCGCGTCATCCGCGATCATCTTGACGAGTGTGAGAAGCGGCAGCAGCAGATAAATTAGCAGCCGCAGGCTGATAGGATCGCGGCGTCAAATCAAGTGTCGAACGATCCCCCCTTTGATACAGTTCGATCTGCATATATATCTATATACATATACATAGTATATGCACCTGAGGAGAGTTGAACGATCGTTCCGGCTCGTTCGGCCGACGTCCTCCGATGCTCTCTCCGACCGAGCATATATACGAGAAGGGACCGCAGCCAGCCGAGGCCAATGGCTACTTACTTACTTACTTACTTGCCCTGATGCGCGATGCATAATTGCCCGACGCGCCGATGCAGCTTATATAGGTATACACGTCTTTTCATTTCGCTGCTGCTGCTGCTGCTTTTTCTGATGCGGACAGCTCAGCACTTTTCGAAGGTGCGTTCTCAGGAGGTTGTGCTCTTCGTTTTTAAAATTCAGTTTACTCGTGTATTGTGTGCGCCTGAGATCGGGGAAATGCACATATAGTACGTATAGGAAACATTTTATCGGATGTCGTGATGATCCGATGCCGAAAACACGAAAAGGGGAGTACTCGCTAATTGAAAATGCTGAAAACGATAATCCCGCGATTAAGCGTAATAAAGCGAGTGTCCACTTGCGAGTGAAGCTTCAATTAAACCGAGCGAAAAACTCGTGAAAATTAATTTCAGCAACAACAATTCTACCGAGTTTCCAAATCACAGCAGCCAGCCAAGCAATACCCTCCTACGGTCGAGCAATAATTGCTCTCGGATACTCGGTCAGGAATCGGCTGGCATCGCACCGGATCCTCAACTCTCCGCAAGCACATGAAGCCTGTATATACATATACACAGAGTAGTAGCAGCAGACGCTCTATCCTCCCTCGCTACGGTCCGGACTCTCGAGACTCGACGGCGGCGGGGAGCGAGAGAGTACAGCAACCCCTGACCGATCCGGGCCCGCCGGTTCAACGACCTCTCCGTGCGCGAGCTTCCCTCTCTTGTGCAACGCCCCCGCCAGGGACGCGCCGCCGCCACCGACTGAGGGAGGGTAGATATACCTCTGCAGCCGCTGCGGATGTATAAAGGGAGGACGAGCTTGATGCTGCTCTGCTTCTATGGTTAAATTAAACGAGCCGAAAAAAAAATCGATGCCCATTAAATGGTGCATTGGTATGATGTGTATGGACGAAGGGATTTCTGCGGAGATTGTATATACGTGTGTTGTAAGCAAAGTTGTAGCAGTAAAATTTTCGTTGAAACACTAGAAACATGTGTGGTGTTTGAAGTACGAATCAGGCGTTAATACCGATATGATTTGACCTATATTTTGTTTTTTTTTTTCATTTGAATTTCTTGTTTGAATCATCGACTTTATAAGGATTTTTCTAAACTGTACGTTCTTGCTTAAGATTCTTACAATTTTATAATTTAAAGACAGGATTGCGACGCTCGTCAGATTTTAATGCGCTGAAATCGAATTATATGCGAAGAAAAATCATCAAATACTGCGGAGCTCTCGAGAAAATCTTTTATAAAACATTTTATATGTATTATGCGTATACAGGATGAACGACAAACTATTATAGTATGGAAGAATGCTACAATCCAATGAATCAGCAACGTTTTTTTTTTAAATTCAACAATGTGAAGAAATTTAAGTTTTAACGAGCTCGCGCAGTTTCACTTTTTGTTTGAGAATTCGTTGGGGGAATATACTGGCACGAATATTAAAATTTTCGATCGACAATTTTATTTGAATACGCAGTTCCCCGGCCGCTTGCTTGTATAAATGAATAAATATATAACAGCGCGATTTTCTGGGTAACCTCGATAAATTTCGACGAAAATGAGCCACGATTAAATTTAAAATCGCGTATACATGAATACACCTTTTTAAAGAGATAGATATATAGAAGAGTTGATGTCCGCGGTTTCCGAATCGATAAGTCAAATACACCGGTAGTGGATAACCCGCATCTCTCTAGCTGCATATAATAAATCACTCGGAGCAAATTACTCGCGCGCCACTGCAGCGTGCAAAGCAACTCCTTGCCGCGCGCGATGATTACAATCTATTATAGAGCCTCTCATTAACCGCGGCTCTATGCACACACTCGGCTTACTTGATGATAATATTACATCTTGTTTTCTTTTTTGTTTAATCAACGCTTCGCTCTGTACAGTACATAAATACGTTAATTTTTAAAGAAGCTATATAATCTACTCCGAAAAAAAAGCTCGGACGCAGCCACTCGAAGCAAAGCGTCGGAATTCCGCAGTCGTCCTGAGCGCAACAACCCCAGCGTGCTGGAGACAAAAGAAAGTCATCCATCCGTAACAAAGAGTTCGGCTTTTGAAAACTATTCGCGGAGAGAATTTCCGGCTCCCTCGGTATCACACACATATATACTGCACATGAATGACGGAGGGACAGTCGTTCTCGGCCGATTACTTCGGCAAGGCCGAGCGCATTCATCGAGGATCGTGGCGTCGCGACGCTCATCCCCCCGACGGCTTGGCAAATGCCGACGACGACGACTGTCTGCGGCTGGTTTTCGCTCGAGTGCCGTAGCTGAAGTGTGTGCCAAATCGGGAAATTGAGGTTTGGGGGGGGAGGATGATTTTTTGATTTTCCAGGATGTTTGCTGGATTCGCGTCTGACTGGTTCTGACAGTTTCTACTTGCTCTTTCGACTCGACAGTTTTTTTCAATCGTATTATACATTCTCGCGAATTAAAATATACGAGATTTATAATCGACGAGTGTTTCCCAATATTTTCAGCTGTATACTGGAGGCTGATTGAAATTGGCCGTGTCAGTGGAGTATTAGGCTATATGTACAGGTGAAACCTTTTAAGCCCTCACAGTTTTGCTCGAAAAACAAAATCCTGCAAGTGCGGAGGGGTCAAAATCAAACGGATTTGTTTGAGCGCGATGAAATTAACTTTCGTTCGTTTCCGGAAGCGGGCTGAAGGGCTGTTTAATAAACTGTTCGAAAATATCGAACGCCCGGCACGCGGCTCATTAAAAAATTGATTATGCCAGTATACAGCGAGAGCTCTGAATAATTCACGGTAGAAATAAGAGAGAGAGAGAAGGAAAAATGGGAGAATCCTGCCGACATTAGCGTAGCAGATATACACATCTTCGGCGAAGCAAACAGCCAGGAGAAGCAGCACTCTAAGGAATTGAGCCCTTCGATAGGCCGCCGCCGCCGCCGCAGTTAGTCTGCTGAAATATTCAATAATTCACGCGACGCCGCGCGTATAATACAGCGTATTCTACCCAAGCTGGCGTCGGCGGCCCTTCCTATATACCATCATCGCGACCCAGCCAAAGGGATGAGCGCAAAAAGAAGAGAGAGAGAGAGAGAGAAGGACGAAGTCCTATCCTCGCCGAGCATAAAGGAGAGTCTTGCGGCGAGGTATAAAAGCGAGACAGAGCGTATAGCTATATATACAGCTTTGGCCCTGCGCGCAACCCTCGGCGCGAGGTCACGGGAGGTCATGCGATTGCTATCCCTACACGCTCTTTCCCTCTCTCGATCCAACACAGCAGCAGCAGCAGAGAGCGTAGCTCTCTCTCTCTCTCACTCTGGCTGCTGCGGGCCGATCGATGCGGCGAGACGCCGGGCGTCGCACTTTCCGCTAACTACTCCGGCACTCCACCCCCGCAGCTATGTGTGTGTGTGCACGCAGGCACACACGCACCTGCGGGTACGCGCTTTGATACTCTATATCTCTTGCGTGTGTGTGTCTGAGCTGCTGCTGCTGCTGCCTCGAGGAGGAGAGTTCCATCTATGTGTGTGTATATATATATAGGGGATGAAAATCGGGAAAAAACGAGTAGGTGGGAGAGGGAGGATTTGAATAAGCCCTCACTATCGCTGCGATTACTACTACGCCCGCGTACTACGTATGCGCGGCGGCGGCATCAATGAAAATGACGTCACGCGCGCCACCGGCAAAAAGCGCGCGTTTTAATTATCGCAGGGAAAGCTCTCGTTCGGCCTATTTTACTCCCTCATCCGTACGCGCTCTCTTTCTCTATGCGGTGTGCGGAGAAGAGAAAAAGAGCTGACCTCGGGATATTTTTCCTTCCGAGTGTGCATATAACCCGCGGACACAATGACTCTCTCTGTGAATAAACAAACGGCTGACTCCGACGCTATGTAGCTCTTTTATCTCACGGCAAAGCTGTGTCGCACCGGCAAAGGGCTGCAAAGGTGCGAGGAAATAGCATTAGCCGGAGCAAAGGAGGTGTGAATATATAGCGAGAGAGGGAGAGAGCAATTTACTTTTGTCAAGCGGGGTTTGATGTGCGCCGCGTAGTTCTTAACCCACTTATGACGAGCTTTTCAACACCGTTGTTACGAGCTTTTTTTTCAAGCCGCCAGAGCTTTTTCGAGAGGAATATTAACGTTTTGAGTTCATTGTTTCGGAATATGAGTCTTTCCTTTTTTTTAGAGGAAACTGGAGAACGCTTGCGAAATGATAGTAATTTACGCCACACGAGAGCACAATAAAAGCAATCTCTTTCTCTCTCGCTCGCGCGCGAGCAATACACAGGATAAGCGGGTAGTTTTTTTCACACTCGGTTGATTTCCACAGCAGCGAGGGTCGACACGCCGTACTGATTATACTACTTCTTTCACTTTATTCTACATACCTATATATACTTGGTTGCAAAAGTATATCATGAATATATATACAGCGAGAGTTTAACTCCGATGGAAAGTACGTTAACGAAATTTCAACCATTCCGCAGAATCAGCTAAAACTATTCCCAAGCCATTACAATAGCCGATAATTTCCAAATCGCTCTCTCTGGCAATATATATATAATAGAGAGTCTATTGGAAATCACGGCGCAACGCCGGAATGTCTGCAGCAAGATCTGCGGCACGGCTAAAATTAGAAAATCTCGCTCTTTAGAGACAGCGCTGCAGTGTTATATAGCAAATCGATTTTTCCCGCGAAAGCAAGAAACCGCATCAGCGGAATTCGCCCGATACGATAATCTAACACTGCCGATGCACTTGAGCGCCCGGATTTTAACCCTCTATATACAGGGGGAGGGGGGCTACTTAAAAATTAATGGCTCGCGGAGTAAGACAGACTCTGTGTATATGTATATGTATATACTCACTGAAGTCGATGAGCAGCCGACCGTAACCTTGCCGCTGATACGGCGGCAGAGTGAGTATGCACGAGACGTTGTAGTTGTTGTTGGAACTTTTTTCCTGGAACAGATTGAGAAGAAGAATATAAAAGCTGGATGATGGTTACTCCGTGCGCGCGCTGCACTTTATGCTTTTTATCGATTTGTACAGTGTGTGTAGCGCAATATCTCGCGAGTATTGAATGCCTCTTACTTTATGACTCGCTCACGCGGTCTTGAGGGCTTATTTTATTGTGTGTTGCGCTTTATTATACTATAGCTATATGTATACGTGAATTATGACGCGTGCACTTACAAACACTGTGATTATATCTACGGGATCATATCTGTATAACAAAATCTAATTGTTACATAATCGCCTGAAATTGAATTCTTACAGAAAAATGATGAAACTCTTAGGGAGGTATAAGCTTAGAGCGCATAATTCTCCATAATCGCGCGATTTAAAATTATAATTCAACCCAGGACAATTGCGCTTTAATTACACACCGCACAAAGTGTCCTCCCGAAAAGCCAACAGATGACTCATCCTCTCCCCTTATGGCATCGTGATCTTTATCAGCGACGCGATTTTTGGGATTCGCTCTCGAGACAGAGTGTATACAGCTAAAACTCAGCCGTCTACGGCTCACACACACTCTCTCAGTTTGCTCTTTTAATAAAAGGTTTGCTATTCGCGGCACACCCGGTATTTCCGGCGAGAGACAGAGAGAGAGAGCAGCATCGACATCGCACCAGTGTGTCGGGAGAATGAGAAAGAGGTGGGGATCGGCTAAGAACGAGACAGAGAAAGAGAAGGAGAGCTAGACAGAGAGCTGTTGCTAACTGCTCGAGTAGGGCAATGTTTGAAGGACAAACTGCCGAACTTTCGGGCGAGCTTCTTTCTTTCCTCTATTGTACATACATACGTATATGTCTCGAATTTGGATTATGTATTATATTCTCTCATATTATTGTGAAAATTCGCGCGGATGTATAAAGGCTAAATTCGCAGAGACGCCGCGCGCGCGCGACGACGATGAGGCAATTTAAATTGTAATACGCTGTTATGCAAATCTCTAATTAGAATATCCAATTTATATCTGCGCTGAATTTATTCATCCCCGCTTGTGTGTACAGTATACTCGTCCTTTCTTCTCGCGATCTCTTTCTTGCCGCGCGTTATATAGTGTACACATAGCATATTATCGCGACCTAACTAAAGTAGATAATCATCTGCGCTTTATTATATATTCATGCGCGCATTATTGGGGCTTTATATAGAATTCTCCTGACAATTAAGAGGATTGATCGTCGGCTTAATTAACGCCGTGCAGACCGAAAAAAAAATTGATATCAATATTATATTACAAGCATATACAGTGCATCTGTCTGCAATCGCTAAATAAGGGGCGCCAGAGGTGCTGCCGTCCCTGATGCGCGGCTGCGTGCCGACGTCTGCTTTTCGCTCGTGTGCAAAAGTCACGGCGGCGGCGGCGGCGTATATATTCGGTAGAATCTGGGGCCCAAGCGCGTGTATTCGCTTCTGCTGTTGCAGACGTCCTTGGGCCGGTATGTATAGTATAGCGGGCCCCTCTCAGACACGACTCGCTCTGTCTCAGGGACGTCGTCGCGGCTCACGCACACCGGGAATACCCCTTCCGCAGCTATATGGCGATGAATTTTTTCATTTTTTTTTCCTTCATCGAGGATTTTGGCTGTTGCGAAAGCGGTTTTCGAAGCAGCTCTGAAATAGGGTTTTTTTTTATCTGCTATAGTCAAATAGATTCCCGTTGTAATAAGGAGTTGAGCGAGTTATTGAAAAGATAACTTGAGGCTTCGAAGGATTTGCAGAGTGTGTTGAGAAAGGCTAATTTGAATTTTTGACGTAAGAGAGGTATATCTTTCGAACGCCGGCAAATTTGTACAACCTTCGCTTTAGCCTCATTTAATATACTCACACTATAAGATATACTCTGTTCAAAGAAATACTTCTTGAAATAGTCAACTCGTGCGCCGTTCGATTTCAAGATACTCGAGAGTCGCAATAATTCGTAAAAAAAAAGAGAGAAAAATATAATCCTAGCGAGATAATTAACGCGTTGCCTGGAACTGCACCGAAAAATTATCGGCCTCCCGTCATGACAGCACCGGAAGTGTCGACGATACTCGGCATTGTCGCGCACGTGTATGTCGCCGTCCGAATGCAAAATTGAGTCCTTCCAGCGCAAAACTCCTCGTTATATATACCTTCTCGGCTCTCCGGTCCGAGGACGAGTCGGCCGGATGACTGGCATTCCTTTGATTATTGTTATTATGGGCCTTTGAAAATTATACGAGGGGCAGCAGCTTCGCTCGTTGCGGTTTCTTCTCTGCAGTTCGGACTAGGAATTCACGTTTTTTCCTCTTCGAACGCGCTGCTGCAGCAACACTCAACTCTGTTTTTTGTCTCTGATTAGGCACGCGCACGCGCGCGCGGCTTCTCTTGCGATTTAATTATCCTTTTTTGTGGAGATATATAACTATATTATATACTTATTACTTGCTCTCGTTTATTGTTTTATGAATTCGAATGAAGCGCACGTATGTGATAAATTAATTTCTCGTTTACGCGATTGCCGGGTTAATGGAGTACAGCGCGTATATGTATAATTGAATTGATTTTTGCGCAGGATATAATGTGATGTAATTAACAATTTTAAAGGTTGTGTGTGTGTGTGTATAACGTATTTGATATAATGGAGTTTAATTACCGTAACAAGCGGGTTCCCCAAATTTCATTAAAAATATGTACATACACTTTAGTGATTATACATAATATACATTCGATCAGGATAATTGTATCGGTTCAATTGTTCTCATTACATTAGAATCATCGTTATCGCGTGATTACCTATAACCCACTTTTCAAACAAATTACTACCCACCTATTATATTCAGCAATTATCGAACTTATTAAATTAAAATAAATCTTATTCCGACATAAGAACACAGCACATCCTTCCTCCGTGTGTAAGTCAATCGGAATTTGTTTTCACGCCACGTGGCGATTAGCAAGTCGGAGTCTCTCTTTCTCTCTCGGCTGCAGCGCAGCATGTTGTGACTATATGCATGTCCCCGCGACTATAATATGCACTCGCTTCGTCTGCGTCTGTTGAAGCGAAAGAGAAACTGTACAGCAGGCCCCGTGACGCTTCGCAGAACCGAGCGCGAGACGACGATTTCACGCCCAATAACGAGCGATACGCAGCGACGAGCATAAATATATATCGGACACGAGCTCGTCTTCTTCTTCTTCTTCTCCAGCTCTCTTTTCGCTTCAGACTTTTTCAAAGTTTAATAAATGAACGAGCGCGTTTCGCCAATCGACAAATACACTGTCTTTCCTGAGGTCTATAAAAGTCCTATAAAAGAGCTGTCTCTCTCTCAGCTTTTATTTTCATATGGGCGTCACCGCGGCCAGCTATTTACTGCTCGTTATTTATGCTTATCCCGGATTAACAGCCTGTAAAACTCCTCAAAATTATAATGCAGCCTCTAGATTTGGACCCGTATCACCGGAGCATCGGATTAACGAGTACACGAGAATCCTCAAAAGAAAAAGAACGCACACTAAAACTCTGACTCTCCATTTCAGCAGCCTGTCTCCTTTGTGCGAACTTCTTTAGGATGACTCGACTGCCGAGCGAGAGAGAAAAATCGGCTGTATATGCATTATATATACGTATGCGAGTTCTGGCGACTTACGTCAGAGCCGATACCTCCCACGTCGTCGTTCACCTCTGCAGCACACGTTGTGTGCATCTCTTTTGGAGAGATATCATATACCGGAGCACAGTGTATAATAAGCTTTAAATACCGGAGGCCGCTACTGCAACGGCGATATTATCGAGGCTCTCGTGTTCGTCTGACCCGAAAATCGCGGAATCCAGCGATAAATACGACTTTATTTGGAATGCAAACTAGGTGCGCTCTCCCTTCTATACCGATATATTTCGGTAATTCAGGTTATTGTTATTGGGAAAAATTTCGTACAGCTACGTCGTCATGTTCCGCTTACAGCGCAGAATATTTTCGTTGCAGCCGCGGTTAATCGGCGGAATAAGACCGTGTCAGAATGCTCGACGAGCTGTATTTTCGGAGTCGCACCTTATTATTCATCGGCTCCGCGGAAAATAGAATATCCGCGAATCGATATTATTACTCATTTCGAAAAATGGAACGCGCTGATATACCTCTCTCTCGAATATCCTTTTGTCGACTACGTCACATACACTCACATACACATACATCATGACGCGCTATCGCGTCGACCGATCGATACCGCGGCACTGGTATTTCGTCATGCGAAAAGAAGTCGTCGTGCGGCTATTATTAACCTAGCGCGACATTTTGCACAATTCAGTAGTGTGTGTGACGTAGACAGGAGCTTCGATGTATATTAGATTCGGGTTGGATTAATTTATTAGACTTTTCAGGAGAGATTCCAGGTCGGCCGAGAAAGAGAAGATGTCATCGGGAGCAACGAGGTCAGAGCGGTTAATCGAGCATTAATACATTTTGACACGTGCCGTTTTCGAGCAGCTGCCGTTAGAGGGCCGTGCGCGCGAAAATAAAACGAAGCCAGCTATATGTACTCTCTGACGTTGAATAATACACACGGCCGAGGAGAGCTGGGATTTTTAATACGATGATGATTGATGACGCGCGACATACTCTCGTGCGCTGTTATAAAAATTAGCCTATATAATTTTTATCGAGAGGATGATAGATGCTCTTTCGGGAAATTGTATAAAAATTCAACCGGAGAGCAAACGGCAAATTTACACCGTTCGCACGTCCTCTCATTTACGCATCAGCCAAATAAGTAGAAAGAAATTCTTCGCGAATACAAATGAAATCAGGAGAGAGAGAAAAAAAGACACACAAGTCCGTTACACTCTAGCTTAGCGGCTAAATAACAGCTCGGAGCATCGTCCCCTCGCGGCGTATTTCCCCAGTGACGCGCGCGAGCGGGATTGGAGTGTAGCGACGAAAAAAAAAAAGAAGGCCGACTTTTTCGGAGGTATTATAAGAGGCGTAGGTGAGGGCTCGTGTGTGGTGCAGCAGTTGAGCAAATAAAATTACCCGACGCTGCCACTGCTGCTGGCTTCGCTCGAGAGAAGCCTAAATGCCCGCAGTCGCTCGAATTAGCGGATGGACGCGTCGGCTCGTCGTCGTCGTTATTGTCGCTTTGGATTGAGAGAGAGAGAGACACGTCTGCGGACGCTGTTAGAAGCGAGCGCGAAAATCAATCGGTACATGACGTACACTGATTTTATATACTGGGATCGTGCTGAAAAATGCCCGACTTTTATCAGCTTTCTCTCGTTTCGATGCGATTAATCAAAAAAATATATAAACACGCATGAGAGATATAAGAAAAAACGAAACTCAAAATAAAATAAAAAAGAGCCTCCGGCGCGTGCGGCCATCTCTGCACGTGTCTCTATACCACGCAGCCGTTGTGATTAAGGCTCTTTTATCGTTGACCTCGCCGCCGGCCGGCGAACGGAGAGAATCGAGCATCGCTGCTCTCGGCAGCATAGTCGTCGCCGACTGCACCTCGCGCGACGGTCACTTCTATATTTAGATCTGCACTATACCTATACAGCACTCCACACACATAACACACACACACACCTTCTCCACGACGCGCTTTCTTCTTGCATCGAACAAAGCCCCGATGCGCACGCAAGGTGCGAGATGGACCCCGCATCAGACACCCACGCGTTCTTTTGATTTTCGACTGGTTGATAATTATATATATATTTTTTTGTATGCGAGGCTTTTTCGAGTTTATACGCGCGAAGTGCGATCGATTATTGCAATTTCGCCTTTGTGCAGCGCGCGCAAGTCGCCGGGGATACAGAAGTAAACATTCGCGAGCGATGCATCGTGAATGCTCAAGTGGCTGCTTTCTCGGATCTTATATATGTGAGCGGAAGAGGAGTAAAGAAGCGGTGAGAATACCGAGCGGAGTCAGTTCGATTTGTCAGGTACTTTCGTGGATTTCTTCATCCCACTTATACAGCCGCGTATACAATTTTCAGCAAAGAGTTTTACTCGAACCAACACAGAGTCACAATACAATTTCGTTTATACATACACCCGCACCGACAACAATTACGTTCACCTGCCTCGCAATATACAATCCGCAGCGCAATCTCCATCGTATCACGCAAAATCTACAAAGCGCAGCAATACATGCAGCGGGGGGAAAAAATGCACAACGCACGCACAGAGCGTAATTGAGCAGCAGTAGTGCGATTAGCTCGCAAAAATGTTATTATCCGCCAGCGCGGGCTGCAAGCTTCCGGGAACACGCCACGTCGTCGCTTCCAGGAATGGCAAATCGATCACTCGGAAAGGTATTCGAGACGGATATATATCTGTGTGTAAGTATATACACGTATAGGAAGGGAGAGCCGGGCGTCCTTCGTGAAAAACCTCGCGACGGCTTTTCCTTAAAAGTCGCGCTCTCTGTACTCTCGTCGCGGAATGCGCGAGTATATGTGGCTGTATGTGTGTACGTGTGAGAGCTTGTTTTATCGACATACACACACACGCGCGACTTTGAGAGAGAATATCGTCGCGCTGTTGAAGCGAATGAAATTGTATTGTGCTGCACTGCGCTGGATTTGCTTTTTATATACACAGCGCTTGGAATGCAGTAGTCGTACTATAATAAAAAACGTTATAGGGTATATAGTCCGAACAGCTCGTCATTAGGTCTCAATAATGTATATACTTTCCGATAATCGATCGAGTGTACTCTATTCATAGTCGCTAATTGTGCCGACTGCCCTTCTGAGATTCAGTCGTGAATAAGCTATGCGGGCCTTTATTATTATATGATAGCGAATAATAATTATACGCGGGCAATGAGAGAAACATTCGCATACTAATCTACATGTAGCAAGTTCTAGCAAGACGAGCTAAATTCAATTACACCTTTCGCCAAAGCGCACGACTGAAAACCGCGGAAAAAGCTCCCGCTGATAAAACATTGATCTTCGGATAAAATTCCCATATGATTCTACAGTCTCGCTTAATGAATATTTACAAAACACACTGCAGCTACACACCTCCCATCACGAAGCGAAAAATTCCGCAGCGGTAATTGGGCCCTTCACACAAACAAAAAAATCGCTCGAACAAAAAAAAAAAGCTGCAGAGAGACCAAACGGCAACCGAAAAAAAGGCGACAGCCCGCGAGTGAGAGAAACAAAGCGGGCGCCCCATACAATACATACAGTACACACACACACATACATATAGGGAAGCTCTGCTGGCGGCAAAAGGGTGCGCATTCGGCGGGATTCGGTCGTGTGAACAGGACTGTCTGGCATCGATCGCCGGCCGCCGGGAGCTTTAGGGGGGGATTTCGCGCAGACGAGAGAGACTACCCCAACCTCCTTGGTGGTATCGACGACCTCCGAGTGCGTTCCCCTCGACGCTGAGCGCGCGCAGCTCGCTGCCGCCGCCGCCGGCTTTATCCTGCCGCTGCCGCTGCTGCTGCTGCTGCTGATTCGAATTTCGCCGGCCGGCTTTTACTTTCCCTTTGAACATCGTGCGCCGCTTTTATTGTTTAATGTTTAAATCGAGGGTGAAAGTTGCTGAATGTGCGAGAGATACGAATTATTTGCCGACGGTTTTAATTTTAATTTTTACCTCTTATTTGCACACTGATGCGAGTTACATCAATTCGTGCGGCTAATTTTGGAGTAGGTCATTAGCTCGTTTTTACGTCATACTCTCGAATTTTCGACACACTTTCTCAATACAATCAGCGCAAAGTATTATAAAGCCATATATAGAGATAGAGCGCGCTCGATAACCCCGCGAATCTCGTATTTGCACTCTCTCTCGCACAGGCTTCCCTATTCCGAGCGCAATTTCGCGCACAATGCGCCCTTCTCTCGTCCCGGAATATCCAGCACCCCCGCCTTGCAAACTTCCCCGTCGTCTACAGCAAGCGCACACGGGTATTTTTAAGGAAAATCTCCCCTACAGCTCCAGACGTCGGCGGCGGCGACGCTCCTTTTTTCCGTGGACTCGAATTTTTTCCGGCGTCTTATCCTGCGCTCATTCTTTATTCATCCGCGTATATATATATAGCAGTCGCGCGAAAAAATTCAGTCGAGGCCGTTCGCCTTTGTCGAGGGGGTCGGAGTCGAGAGCGCGGCTGATTTAATACTAGAGAGAGAGAGAGAGAGAAAGCGTCGAGGTCAAGGGTAGGGGCGACGAGTGTCTGCTGTGCAGACGACGAGGGTAGTAAAATGTTTAGCGATTTTCTTTCTTTCAGAGCAGAGTAGATATAAGACTGAGGTGCGTGTGAGTGACTTTTCCGAAAAACCTATATTATAGCGCCGGGTGATTCGAGTTTTGCATAATTACACGTTTACGCCACTGCGATTATCAGCAATGGATCGGTAGATAGTCCGTCGGCGAAGGAACTGTTATGCAACCCTTCTCGAGCGAAACATGAAAGTCAATTTCCATCGATCCTTTGAAAAACTACACGCGGCTCTTTTGGAATCGGTTTTACGACGCTGCTTGTAAAAACTATACCTGCTCTGGGCAGTGCTATCTCGATATTCTCACCTGATTAATCGCTACTCGACGACACACGTTAATTTTCAGCAGCATCAGCTCATAACCGTCAAATCTATATAGCTCTCGTCGCAAGCTCGTCCGATCGCGAGCTTTCGTCGCGTTATTGTCCTCTCGCGTATACACACGCACAGTATATACAGTGTCATGCATTATTCACCCTCTCGTATAAGCTCGCAATACGGCCGGCGTTAATAGGGGATGTTAGGCAAATGAGTACGTGTGTATATATACACGCCAACGTGTGTGCTCCAGAGCAGCGAGATATAGAGATAGAGATAGACAAAAGCTGATACACAGGCAGATATCCGAAGCGCTGCAAGGTTGCGAATATATATACAGTAGCGATTTTCACGGTCTTCGACCCCTCGACCGTTTGGTTTTGTACCGGAGTATATATATATACGTGAGTTGCCACAGCGCACACAGAGTCGTTGCAATATAACACACCCCCGTCGGCGAAAGCCAGTAGCGTCGCGTCGCTTCGACGAGTCGCTGACGCGCGCAGCGAAAGCCAGAGGAGCAGCAGTAGAGCTAGCCGATCGATCTTTCCGGGACGACGACGTCGTCGAGGTGTGCTGTATATACGTATATACAGCGCCGGGTCCATGGCGGAGTTTGAGTTTTCCCATGGTAACCGACAGAGCTATATATATACACACTGTACTAGAGAGAGAGAGAGAGAGAGAGAGAGAGAGAAAGAGACTGTCTGCTACTCCTGCTTTTTTTCGCGGGTCCTCTTTCTTATTGCGCTTTGTTTGCGTGTGTGGCTGTTTGAGCTTTGCAAATGAGGTGTTGGAGCTTTTTGATCAATTCGATGAGAGAATCGGTAATTGATTTTTTCGGAGGTTTCTTTTCAGTATACGCTCATTGTACTGGAAACTGATGGCAGAGAGAAGAATACCGACGTAAACTGGGCTTTACTCGATCGAATTGCTGGGGGTAAAGCAAATTTAATTTCAACGTTAAATACGGGCGGAGAGGGTCGAAGCCACTATAAAACCGGATCACTTGGTCGAGCTTTTAATTTTTTCTTTCCGTCCAGTGCACAGAAAACCCATAGCAACCACACACAAACCTCAGAGGTCAATGACCCCTGTGCAAAAAAGAAAAGCGAACGGCGCAACAAAAAACAGACTGCAGTATAACACACAGTGTATTACGTAAGAAAAAGACAGAGAGAGAGAGAGCCCTGCAAGAGGATACGCCCTCAGTCGCGTCACGACCACACGTGCATCGGTCGCTGCATTCCAAGCGCGTATGTATAAAATATATAATGTCTTCTTCCTGCGCGCGAGTAGAATCGCTCGTTCGTCGGTACCTCTCGATGCTTCATCGGCGATCGCTCTCGATTCCATTCCGCGAGAGAGCTTTGTCGAGGCTAAATGAAATCTTCTTTGATCCCGTCCGGCCTCCTTCCGACTTTTCGTTCGTTCGTTCGTCTATAATACTCTGTCGAGGAGGTGGAGGTGGAATGGACTGCTTTTTAGAGAGGGATAATTGGAAAGCTTTCGTTATATAACGTTCGGTGGCTTTATAGGGGCTCGCGCGAAGAGAGGGATTTCGTTATGCAGATTTTCTCTGATGCTGATGCTGGGATTTGTTTTATCCTCGTGATTGACATTATTTTTATTCGTCATTGGAGACTAATTTCCACAAACAAGAGAACTATAATCGAGCTCCTCTCCTATACCCTCGTAAAAATTAAATCCGCTCATCGCATTTTCTCTCAAACCGCTCTCAGTCCAAAAAAAAATAACTTGACGGTGATGTGACGTCGACGACGGTGAGACGGGAAAAAACAAATTACCCAAGCTTGCTATATGCAGGAATATTAGCTCTCCTACTCTCCGCGTTCTCGAGAAATTATCAACTCGTCTGAGTAGACTCTCTTTCGCTCTCTCGCCTATATATAGGTACTCCTTCAAAGTGAAAGAGTCATTTCGAATTCCGGAAGAAGAAAATCTACGTCACTCCTTTTTCCTCCTCTCCTATATATACTATATACCAAAGCCCCGACGACGACGCGATCCTTTTCCGCCGCCGTCGCGACAGGTTCAGTGTTCTCCGGGAAGTTGGAAGACCCGAGGACCAAGAAGAAGAAGAAGAAGTAGTAGTAGTAGTAGTAGTCGTGGCGGGGCAGGAGACGAGGGGAGGAAAAGCGGAGGAGAGGCGCCGACGTCCCCCGGGAACAGATCCCGACCTCGGCTTTTCAGGGACGCGCCGCAGAGTGGCTCTCGCGATATATAACTCTCTCCTCTCTTGGGTTGAGGGGAAAATGCAGCGCGTTGGAGTAGAAGAGAAAAACGAGAGGGAGGGCTGCTGTGGGCTCCTGGATGATAGATAGAAAAAGCCGCCTGACTTTCGGGGGGAGGAGGAGCAGCCGGCGCGCGGCGAGATTTAACGTGCCGAGAGAGTTCAAAAGTTCATTTTGAGTTCAATTGGAATTAAAGTTGCCGTTTTCTTTCTAAAGAGTTTAAAGGGCTGCAAACGACTTTCAAAGAGTAATTATACATAACTGAAGCCTCCAAAAAGGATTTCACGGTTAAAAATGAAGCTTCATACTTCGCAATTGTTTTTATATCTATAAACAGAAAAAAAGAGCCACAACAGCGTGTTCGCTTATGGTATTATACGCATCGAGCTGCAGTCTATGTAGGTGTATATATAATACAGAAAGAAGCCGGCCGGCCGGGCATACAGGCGGCACACTGCGCAGCTCGTCGTGCGCAGGCTGGGAAATAATAACGAGCCGGGCTCGTCGCCGCAGTGCGCCGCTTGCGCTCGCGAGGAAAGTTCGTCGACCTCCGGGTTCTACTACACATACTACTGCTGGCGACGCCCTCCTCCTCCTCCTCCTCCTCCCTCTGCAGCGCAGTCGGCGACCCCTCGTATAGCCCGGCTTTCGGGGAGGCCAATCCTCCTCCTCCTCCTCAGTAGCAGCACCACCACCATCCTGCAGCCGCGGGGGTGGCGGCAGCGTCTAGCCAGGGTCGGGGTCGTTGAACGTCGATAAAGATTTTGACTCGACAATGCCGCAGGAAGCGAGGATTTTCAACGCTCTGGCTTCTCCTATTTCCGTTTTCGATATTTTTGTTCTACGTCCCAGGAATTTATTGAACATTTTTGCGATTATCTTTATAAGGGATGCGAGTTGAGTCTTGAGTTTGTTTTCATTGTTTTCTGGAGAGATGCTCTGATGCTCCAGTTGAACTTGCCGCAACAACGTTACGCACCGAAGATACATATAAGAATATTACTTGATAATTATATGCAACTCTCTTTCAGATTATAAAAAACGTTCCAACAGGCTTATACAAAACTTATGGTTTCGTCCTTATCTCTTCATCCTAAAAATAGACGTTAGCGAATTTCGAGATTTAAAAAGGAATTCCATAGTAACACGCTCGTTAATATAGGATCGTGACGCAATCCTCTGACGTGCGAAGTTAATTTCACCAGCACGGCGGTGGTCGTTAAAATTAATTCCATGCAATATTTGACGTTCATCGATATATGAATATTTTACGCTTATAATTAATGCACATCGAGATCAAGCGAGCGGGCGCAAGTATGTGTATTTCGGTTTTAAAGAGCACGAATTAATAAAATATCACTCCATTCATGTAAATCAGGGCTGCATTAAAAGTGAATGGTTTTTATTATGAATGACTGTTGTTTGTCTTGCGCTTTGTGTATGCATCCGTGCGCGAAAAAGGGTCATTCGGCTTTGCTTTACATATTTCGCTGATGTGTTGTTGTTTTTGCATTTAAAATACCAGAATCAAAGCGAAAAATCGAGTCATTATACACATTTTCATGATCGGCAGGTCGGCTTTAAAATTGAAGCGCGAATTAACGAGCAATGTTAAATAAAACTCTTTAATAATAAATTCATCAGAAATAACGACATTCAAAGCTTCAAGAGAATTTTTCAAAGCCATTCCGAGCACTTGAACTTTGGTAGGAATGTTAATGAAAAGCCTCACGCTACTCCCGTAAGAAAAAAAATTATCAAATCGCAATGGCGATCCGTCATTATACCGGCTTCCTCCCGTTTTTGCCCGCATATATCGCATATATACACCACAGACACCTCTCTCTCTCTCGTGCGCGAGTATCGACCTCTCACGTCGCTCGCGGCAAAAAGGCGTACAGCTATACGCGCGAGAAGCAGTCTTGTAATGGACTAAACGACGCCGGGCATTAATGCCATTCACGAAGGGTTGCCGCCAAGTCGCGACATACACTCTCGGACGTTCCCGAGCCAAGAGAGAGAGAGAAAGATTCTATGGGCGTAATTACGTTTGAGAAAAGGCTTCCGAGCGATTTATTCGTGTATGGCTTGCCGCGTTGCTCGAGCTTCGATTACTTCTTTTTTTTCGCGGCGACGCTGCATTGGATTGAATTTTCAAAGATTCCTCGTTTAAATTTCAGCCTGATGCGGCATAGAGTTTGCTTCAGAGTATTTTCTGCAAATCCAAACTTTTTCCGTCGAGAGCGCGAATCCAGTTTTGAAACTTGTTTCCCAACTTTATCTCCGGCAATAACTTGTGTAGGATATACATGCATGCATATTATATACATATAACGTACAAGCGCGAAAACAAAAGCAAAATAAGCATAAGGTCTCGGATAAATTTTTAAACAAACCGAGAAGCAAAAATCCGGCGCAGTATATATGCTTGCAATGCGGTGAAAAATTTCCTTGGCCGAGCGCCGGCGCAGCGCAGTGCGCTGAATTTTCGCCGCAGTGAGTGCGGCGATTGGAATCGGCGCCAATGTACTGCGGTCTGACCTCTTATACTTGTATACAGTCTATATATCTGTGTATATACTTGCAGTGCACCGAGAGAGAGAGAAAGAGAGATATATATACTTACGTCGAAAGCTCCCTGTGCATGAATGGAATGGCTTATCGCAGGTATCCATCGTCTTTAGCCACGACGACGTTCGCGTAATCGCTAATCACCCGAGTGTATGGCTATTTAGGTGGGAAAGTTGTGTGGAGAGGTGCGAAACGCTGGGGAAAACCTGACGAGTTCAACCGCGGGGAATAATCGTTCGGAGAAGAGCTGGCTCAGGAGCTTAGCGAGCAAGTTTAGCGATTTATCAGATTTAGAGACTGCGGCTTTCTTGGGAAGCTGATTAACTTATGTTTGCGCTTCTTGTGCGAGGTGTTTGAATCTTAATTAAAATCATTGCTTCTTTTTGTATAAGAAACGTTGCGATGAATATTTAAAGCTGAAAGCCTTTAGAAATTTAAATAACGTGTCGATGAATGTGTGCATAACTTATAGGTCAAATGATTGATAACATCGACGGATGTATAACGAACCAGTCAATGATAATTACTCATCAAATGCCTGTATACTATATTGAAGATCGTGATTCATTTAGCACGAGTTATCGATTTATTTCCAAATGGCTCATGATTAAATGTTTATACTTTACACCAGAGGTGTTCGTAAGAACGAGATATGATTCATCAAAATTATACTGCATTTGATATCGTAATATATCCGATCAATAGTTCTAAAAGTAGCAGAATTCCGACTTACCTTACTAAAGTAACCGACTGTATGACAGCCTTCAGAATCATTGATTGTCATAACGTAGAAGAGGAAAGGTTCCACGTCATAATAGAGAGTCTTATGATCTAAGAAGAATTTTGCTAAAAGGCAAAGGTTTTGGCAGTACAGTTTGTATCGCCTCCCGTCCACTTCCCATACGCCTATTTTTTCCTTCCTAAAATTAAATAGCAACGTTAAATAACCTTGTGCGCGAAGACACATTTCGATTGTCAATGTACGTACCTATAAACCTCGTGGCCTGGAGGATGCCTCCAAACACACTTTTCTCTATGCCTCCTCAATACTTGCCGACTTTTCGCATACTTCAAACAGTATTCACATAAATAAAGTTTTGGAGCACGGCTGTATTCTTCAGGATATGGACTCTGGTACCAGACTTCCATTTCCCATTTACCCATTTCTACGCAACGCGTACCTATGCCCCCGTTTCTACCTTCACCCTCGAATTCGAGCTCTTTCAAGTCTTTTTCCTGCAAAAAATTTACAGCGTAATTTAATTTTAAATGCATTGAAAATATGAATATCGGGAATCTAACAGTGTCTTACAATTTTTTCACTAGCAGCTGCTTGAGCTTCTAAGAAAAGTTTGAGATCATAGTCTGACGTCAGACCAACAAGCGTTGGTTGTCGATTTTTATCGATTCCCTGCGTTTCTCCTCTGCTATCCGATTCGTTACCGTCCGCAAGTGGTCCTTTGAATTTGCTTCGCAATTCTTTAATTTTTAATTGATAATTGCGCTGTTCATTCGTTTGGTATCCACCTTTAGGCGACTTTTTCCCCATACTTATTATAACTCTCTTTCGTTCGTCATCTCGCTTTTTTCGTTCCTTATAGAATTCTCTGTAAAATTTGACGCGATAAAAGATTAAATTTCAATACCAACGAAGCTTTGAATAAGAAATTTCGATTATTAGCTAAGATAATTCACTCACATGCAGCCTTGTGAGGAGGTATTATGGTACACGGGACAAGCCTCTAACGTAAAATGAATGTCAAATCTTCCAGAAAGATGACCTCGAGAATCACAAGTAGATGCTAATGGACATTCTCTTTCTTTTACAGAACGCATCCTACTGCTGGAGCTCTGACCTTTGGTAGGAATACTTCCACTTGTCGACCTACTCAGACCCAACTGCCGGGTCGACAGGCTCTGCGCAGGTCGTTTGCTAGGCGATTTTGAAATACTACGTTTACTATCCGCTAAAAATATAGAATATTGTTAGAATAAGCTAAACATTTACAAGTACGTGTACATTATTATGGTTTATAATGACGCTACCTGCATCAGATTCAGAGTCACTTGCAAGCGTTTTGATTGGTGGCTGCGTTTTGCCTTTACGCACTTGCAATTTTCGTTTTCCTTTTGTAGCTGGTTTACTCTGTTCCTCCTCAGCATTGTCTTCCATATCTTTATCAGTATCTGCATTTTCACTGTCATCTTCGCTTTTGATTGTGTCTGAAATCATACAAGGCACATTGTTTAAATACACTACATTTCTTCTTCATTAAATATACCTTCAAAAGCTTCTTTATTACTAACTTTGACGTTTGATACTTTTTTGAGGTTTTACTGTAGCAATTGAAGTGGCTGCTCTTTTTGTAGGAGTGTTTGCAATTGGTGCAGGCCTGGAGGTAGGTTGAGGTTCTTTCTTTTTGGGTTGAGGTTGAGGACTTGCTACACTTTCCGAAGATTCAGAATCAGAGCTACTATCTGACGATGAAGAGCCAGAACCACCAGATCCACCGGAACTTTTAGAACTCGCCGAACTCTCAGATTTTGCTGGTTGTTTGGTCACTAAACCTAGTAAAAAAATTAAGTTGAACAATTTTGCACATATTTTTCTATGTTTTTCTTCAAGAATTCAGCTTACTGGGTCTATTGGCAACTGGAGGACGGGGTTTTTGTTCGGTTGGCTTTACTTTAGCTTGTTGAGGCTGAGATTGTGCAGCATTCACTGAATTACTAACAATTTTCTTGTTAGGTGGTTTTACGGGTACACCAGTGTCACTTTCACTACTGTTTTCAGGACTAAAAATACTTTTTTTCTTTAGTTTTTTCTGTGCTGGTTCAGAGCTGGATTTGGCATTTTTATCTACTGATTTTGCTGAAGATGTTATACTTGCTGCAATCAAATCAGAAAAAGAAGTTGTAATTCTACTCGCATATGCTTTAAAATATTTTTTAACAATCTATTCACTGACCAGGAAATTTGTTCACTTTGTTGACTGGCTTCGTAGGCGAAGTATTTTTGTGCTGCGCAGCAGCAGGAGTTGGTTTACCAACAGGCTTTTGTTGTTTTACAACTGGAGCAACTGTAGCAGTAGCTTTTGGCTTAGCTGGTGGCTTCCGCTTCACTGGTGGCTGTTTACCTTTCACCGGAGGTTCTTCAGACTCAGAGGAGTAAACGGCAGGCCTAGATTTTGGTGCAACTTTCTCCTTGCCTTTAGCTTCCACAGGTGGTGGGTTTGTTTCATTTTTAGATTTGACATGTCGAGCAGCAGCTAAGGGTACTTTCTTTTTTACGCGATCAGAGTCTGATGCTTTTTGACTGACTGCTGAACTACTCGAATTTTCAGAATCAGAGGAACTGGATTCACTTCCTGAGCTGGAAGAACTGCTGGATGAAGAGCCGGAGCTGCTTGAAGATGTCGACTCTGAGCTCGTGGTCTATTAAGAAACAGTTTACTTGTTAGAATTCCCATAAATATTGAGTATATTGTCATTCTATTGCATTAGTTTTTGAAAAGATAACCTAGAAAAGTTGTTGGGGCTACATACTTTTCGTTTTGGAGTCATGTTTACTATGCTACCTACGGCGATGGTGAATACTTAGAACTATCATTATAATGTTATTTTCTTTAAAATTCTTGATTTCACACATTTATGTCAAAATAATTGACTAAATACTGACATATCTTGTACCAAACTATACCACATGAGCTTGGATCGGATCGTTGACAATTATGAAGCTTGTATGTCAAGCAAAGAGAGATGGACCGACTGCCCTTCCCCCACCACTAACAGCCATTCTACATTGAGCTCTTTGCGCCGTGCTCCATCCGAAAAAAAATCGTTGTCAGCTGTCTATAGAGTTCAGCACCACAGGGTAAAACCGAACAAACCTTCATTTTAAACTCATAACCTACATGTTTTGCTATGTTTATGTGTACAAAATTCGAAAGCAGATTGTTTAGAAGTGAATTTGATGAAAAAATATATTTAATGAGTATTTCTAACTATGAATGATGATTTCTCATTTATGGATAATTGCTTGGCTCATCGTTAAGTAAGCAGTTCTATGCAAACGCCAGCATTAAAGTCAAAGATCAAGGTTTGTAATTAATATTAGCTATTGTAAATAATGTTTCATTATATTTTATTTATTTTTAACTATTTCAAAGGCGACAAAGCAGAATTTCCAAATCCCCAGTGCGAGTGTTTCGCAAGCCAGATTTCCTTCAATAAAAAAGAAGGTAAATAATTTTGTATGACGTCAAAAAGATTTTAATCATAATATTTTATATTACAGTTTTATAATATTTCTTTTAACTATTTCAAAGGTGATACCGCAAGATTTAGAACAACCAAGTACAAGCTAATCCACCTTGGCTTTGCAGTCCAAAAAAGGGTATGTGATTCCGATTATTTTTAATCATGGAAAATATTTTCATTAAACTTCGATATACAAACATTATTTTTTGTTACAGATAAAACCACAAGATGATGGTTTCGCTAAGAAAAAGAAGAATCAATCAGATAAATTAGATACGGAGATTAATGAAATGAAAATTGATTTGAAGAAAGTGATTGAAAATATTATAAATAAGGAAAAAGAACAACCACTTCATTCTGCTTTTGTACAGTCTGATAATGATGATTGGTTGTATCAGGCAATAGTGAAAATTTTGGAAAGTACCTCATTAAAGTATAAACTTGATTGCATGATCGATGTCCAGACTATTGTTGGTAAGTATGTTCCACAACGCTAAGATTTTCAATTACTAACATTTGAACTATTTTAGAATATATTGTATTTGGTAATGAAAAAAATAAATAAATTTTCACAAATATTATAGTTATCAAGTTTATTCTAGAAAATTTAATATACATAATATATAATCTTTGTCTTTTTGTTTATAATATTTTATAATACAATTTCATGCAAGGTACACGCTAGATTTAAAAAAAGTTAATATCTAATTAATTAAATTAATTAGATATATAATTACTCTAATTTATTAAAAATAATGTATGAACTAGCTATTATAATTGTATAAAAAAACAATATTTTACAGGCAAAAAATATATTACAGGTTTAATACAATTATCAAAATATTAATTAAATAGCAAAATAGAATCATACAAAAATAGCAATTAATAGGTAACTTCTATCTATTTAGAAAACTATAAACAATAAGCGCATGTAAACATATGCAAAGTGCAGATTTCGAATTCAAACTGAATAAATAAGTTTGTTTGGTTTTAACCTGTGGCACTGAACCTTATAGATAGCTGACAACGCTTTTTTCGGATGGAGCATGGAGATGGAGCACGGCGCAAGGAGCTCAATGTAGAATGGCTGAATGGCTCTAAACTGCTGTGATCTTATTGAAGCCCTTCGTTTTGGCTCCGCATGGCGGCGCCACAGAAACAGTGTACTATATAATCACACCTATAGTCAGTCTGTGAACTCGCGTCGTTGTGTGCGTGTGGTACACACACACACACACACACTACGCGTCATCATGGTATGCGTGAATAAGCTACAGTTTTAGCTTACAAACATGCGTTCGCGTTGGCGCGCAGCAAAAATTTATGAAAGTTTTTATTTTTTGAATATACTAATAATGGTCACGCATTTCATCACACACGTATTATTCTTACACCGTGGTGGTGGCCGTGGCAACGACGGTAGAGTGTCAAACTGGCAAGTTAGTGATTCGAGGTTCGCACATTACGTGCCCTTAAACTCGTGTAAGTTCTCGTTTATCTCATGATTTCTCTAAATTCTTCAAAATTTTAATAAGTAAAAATGTTGTAATTACTATTGTATATAAATTATATTACAGGCGTCTTGATAAGGGAGGATGATGCCTCCGAAACATTGACGCAAATAAATATCCATGACTCGTTGGATGAATAAACTCCTTGTTTTTTTTTAATTATGATCTTTGTGTATATCCTAACGATTTACCACAAAATCATCTACAAGAGACATATTTGAATAAATTGTCTCAATTTGTTTTAAAATTATTCCAAAAATTATCATTTAAATGACAGACAAAACCTTACTCTTTTGCAGTATTATTCATATAGACCTGCTTATAGACCAAATGAAACAAATTTTAGTCCTTTAATAATAAAAGACTAAATTTAATATAAATGCAGGAAGATTAACTCAACAATTTTTCATTCATGCATATGTAATGATAAAACAATCGCTTAAATTTTTTAAGAAACAATCAGAAAACATTAAGAATAGAATGTTATCAAGCTTTATTAGATACAATAGTTAACAGTGCTTCAAAAAATTCTAATAATTTTGAACAGAAGGAAAAAATTAGAAATCTTTATATACTACCATCAAAATATATTGGAAGTCCTCGATATATGCAACAACACTATCAAGATGCAATGGCTATCATGAGAAAATGTGGCAGATCTGATTTGTTTATAACTGTAACGTGTAATTCAAAATGGAAAGAATTAAAATTAGTTTTTGAAAATTTTCCGAAATATACTAATCCGAACGATATACCCAATGTCACAGTTATATTATTTCACACAAAATTACAATCAATTATGTATGACATTACACAAAACAAAATTTTTGGTAAAGTATTAGCTTATGCACACACAAGTGAATTTAAAAAACGAGGTTTACCACATGCACATATTTTAATAACACTGTATCCTGATTATAAATTGATTACGCCTGCCGATATCGATAAACATATCTGCTAAAATTTCAAATAACGAAAAACTCAGAAAATTAGTTACAAAACATATGCTTGATGCACCTCATAATAAACAAAGTCCATGTCTTAATAACAATAAGAATAAATGCCCAAAAAACTTTCCGAAACCTTATGCTGATGTAACATCATTAACAAAATATAGATATCCTGGACATAAAAGAAGAAACAATGTTTCTGATAACTATATTTATAGAACCAAAAATAAAGAAAAATTCCAGTAGATAATTCAATGGTAGTGCCATATAATAAATTTATTCAAATGAAAAATAAATTAGATAAAAATGCAAATTATGTTGATGGTAGATATCTAAGTCCGATGGAAGCAGCTTGGCGATTCCAAAAATCTTCAATATGTGTTAGGAGTCATTATGGTACACGAGGAAGGCAAACAATATTTAATATTTAATGAAAATCAAGTTGAATCTGCAATAAGTAATTGGCAAACAACATTGGCAGTTTGGTTTGAATTAAATAAGATGGATAATTTCGCAAAATCTCTTAAATACGTATATATTCCAGAACATTATATTTTTGACAAACAAAGAAAAGTTTGGAAAAAAGAAAGAATGTAATGAAAATACTACAATTTGTAGGTTGACTGTTGTTTCACCTAAAGATCATGAACGGTTTTCTTTAAAATTAATATTAAATAAAACCAGAGGAGCAACTTCATTCAGAGATTTTAAAACATATGATAAAGTCAATTACAGTACATCTAGAGACACTGCGATTGCTATGGGTTTATTAGAGCATGATTCTAAAATTGATAATATTTTCAATGAAGCAAGTACGGTTATGTTACCTACTCAATTAAGAAAATTTTTTGCTTGGTTTTCAGAAAATATTGAAGGTAATTATATGGAATAATTATAAAAATTATTTTACAAAAGATTTTATGAATAACAAAGAAAATCGTGCTCTTGTACACATTAACCAAATATTAGAAACAGAAGATAAGTCATGTGAATCATTTAATTTACCAATGCCAAACATAAATGATTTAAATAAGATTGATAATAATGACGAAATTGTAAATCTATGTTCGAAACAATGTACACTCATTTAAATGATGATCAAAGAAATATTTTCAAAATTTTATGTGAACAAATTCATAAAATGTATTTCATAGATGGTCCTGGTGGTTCTGGAAAAACTCTTTTATATTAAACATTACTTTATTTTTGCTTCCTCCTAGAGGAAGCTTTAGAATAGTAAAATTTTCAGTTTCTTTAAAACTTTGTAGAAACGTGTTTGAAGGTGTCTGGACTTCGAATCACGTGTTTTTAGA